>CM040435.1:76240891-76315891 GCA_022702705.1 Papilionanthe hookeriana x Papilionanthe teres | reverse complement strand
AAAGGGTTAAGATTTTAATTACCATTTTGCCCTTCAAGCCTAATAATTTCATAACTCACTAAATTGAGCTCAAATGAACTTGAAATTTTTATGTTACTTCACTCATATGTCAATAAAGACTTTAGAGGAGAAAATGTGATTTTTCTGCATTTAATTTATTTATATAATTATTTTTGGTGGAAAATAAGGATTTCCAAGGAAAATTTAATAATATGACCAAGGGAAAATTTCTGTCCTTAAGAAAATTATGGGACATTCCTAATGACCAGAGGACCACTTGGACCAATTTTTGTGATTTTTTGAATTATATTTTATTTATTAGAATTATTTTAAGTTCTGGAGTATTAATTAATTTAAAAATAAAATATAAGTTGAAAAATGAATTTTATAATTTTTAAAATTCTCTCTGATATCAAGGATTCCAGAGAACCAAATTTTACAATTTTTTGATTTTTTTTTGATTTATTATAATTATTTTAGTGAAAATGCTAGAAAATACATTTTTTAATTTTAAAATTACCCTAAGGCTTTAAAATTTAATATCTCATTAAATAGACCTAAGAAAAATATGGGGTTTGTTCCTAAGTGATTATATTTCAAAATATGACATTTTGGTTAATTTTATTATTTTTGTGATTTTTATTATTTTTAATTATTAAAATATTAAAATAATGATGAAAAATCAATTTTTTTAGAAAATTGAAATTTTAATTTTCTTAAATTTTCCTGATATCAGAGAGGCTCCAAAACCAATTTGGTGAATTTTTGAAAGGTATTTTGAAAGTTATGAATTTTTAAAGTTTAAAATGACTAAATGGCTTAATCAACCCATTTAGTAGGGCTAACCAAGTCCAATTGACTTGAAATTTTTATGGTGGGTTCCTCTGATCATAAAGGTCAGTGGAGAATTGATTTCAAGTCAATTTGATGTATGATTAGCACTAATTAATTAGGGGTCTATTTTGGGTGTTTAAGCCAATTAGGGTTATCTTAAGTGAATTAACTCAAGTCCTATTTTTCCTAGGGTTCTCTGGTCATAAGGAACATCACCAAATTTTCCTAGAATTTATTTCACAACATGCTAATTTTTGGAATTAAAATACTCAAAAACAGCAACATGCATTTGAAAAATCAATAACTTTTCACAGGGGTGGCCTCTGACCTTGGAAAATTCAGGGAATGTTCCCAAGTTCAGAGGCTTCAAAAGCCCTATGGTCTCATGCCATGGTGAATTGTATGAATGCATGGAGAATTAAAACAATGCGGGGAGTAAATAATTAATTAAAAATAAAATACTGGACAAAATTAATTAATTTCTTTTCCACATTATTCTCATCTGTTCACCTGAGCAAGAGGGTATTTTTATTTTATTTTTGTGATTTTTCTACACAAAGATATGGATTTTTAAAGTTACGGTATTTAAATAAATCGAAAAATCCCTAATTTCCTACTTATCCACGCGGCGCCGTGTCAGCCCTCGGCGGCTCCGAAGGGGTACGTGTCGCGCTGTGATTGGGCGCCGCCATCCGAGTCGGCCGTCCCGGGACCCGCGGTTCACGTATCATTCCACGGTCCGGCGCAATCCGAACCGTCCGCTCGATACACGCGCGATCCAACGGCTCTCGGTCATCGTCTACGACCGGTGTGCACCCGTGACCGTCAACCTTCTAACCCTAATTTCTCACTCGATTCTCAACGGATTTTCGTGTTCTTATGCTTCATGGATTCGTCTTGAAGAGACGAACACATCCATACGGTAAACATGCATTTAAATTGACTCAAATTAAAATGAGAATCTCCGGAAGCTCGGGAAGAAGAGGGAGTCCATACCTTTGCTTCGGAGAAGTGAAGCTTCGATCCGAGAGTTAGTGTCACCTTCGATTGGGTCCAAGTAAGCTCCGGATGAAGTCCCTTGGCACGGTGAATTGTCTAGCTATGAAAGTGACCACGTACGATCACAAAGCTTGGAGGCTGGAGCAACCGGGTGGTCCGGAGATGGGGCTTTCGAGTGGGAAACTTCTCCTCTTGGTCCGAGTGAAGGTGTAGGACCAATCAATTTGGGGATTGGCTCACCTGTGAAGAAGTGTCTGGTTTTTGGGCTAAAGTTTGAGCTCAAAATTGAGCTCAGTCTGGAGGAATTAGGGCCGGAATTCGGTGGGGATCAAGTGCTACATGTGTGGAGAGTGGTCCGGAATGATTTTGGCGAGTTTCCTTAAGGTTTGGTTCGAGCACCTCCTTTGGCCGAGAGGGTGAGGGGTTTAAATAGGCATGGGTCGGAGGCTCTCCTGGGGGAGTTGAGGGGCGGGATCAGCCTGCTCTTGGCATGTGAAGAACGTGCCATGGTGGCCATTGGGCATGAGGCGGCTCGGCGGGATGGAATTTCAAAGCTTGGCCTCTCCCGAGGTTTCGGGCATGGTGTTTTCCGGCGGCCGAGGTGGCCGGCGGCCGAGCATGGGTCACCCTCGAGGTCGGGTGGGTCGGGGGCTGGACTTGGTGCAAGCAATTGGCAATTGCCATGTGTAAAGACTTTGATCCAAAGTAGAATGGGGCATGGCTAGTTTTGAGTCTAAATGGGTCAATTCACCCATTTGGGCTTGGTGCACCCTTCGAGGTGGCTTTGGGTGCTGTGGGGGATCAAAGGGATCGAGCTTGGTTTGGCATGGAGAGGTCTCCATCCAAATATATTTGGATTAAATCTAAGTTTAGGTGAATCATGATTAAGGCTAATGAGCTTTAGGGATTAAGGAAAGCCCCCCTCTTCTTACCCGATATGGCATGGTGGAGTGTCCAAGGCCCTCATGGCTCACATGTGGCTCATGCATGGCTTCATGGCTCACCTTTGGCTTAGGGAAAGTTGAGTCGATTTCATGGAAATGGATTTAAGAAAAATTTTGGTATTTTAGGGGTGATTTGGCATGAGGCTTAATTTGGAATTATTTGATGATGTGATTAGAACTTAGTGAATGGCTTTGATTAAGTGGATGGCAAATGGAAATGTCATGTGGGCTTTAGGGTAGATTTTGGGCTCATTGAAATGGTTTTAGATGGGTTTTTAAAATGGTTTAGGAAAGTGGGCTTTTGAATTTTAAAATGGATTTTGGGATGAAATTTTGGTAAAGGCTTGGGCCAAATAATTGTTGAGTTTAGTTTAGGGATGTGTCATGAGTGGTTTGAAACAAATTTGAGGTGATTTGGGTTTGAATTGGGTTGGATATGGGCCTTTTTGGTAAAGAGGCTAAGGTGGGCCAAAATGGGCTACCATGGGCCAAAGTTGGGCTAGAGTTGAAATTGATGTAAAATTAATGTTGGGAAATGTTTATGGGAGTGTTTCAAAGAGGTTTTGGCTTTGGTTAGGTTTTGATTTTGAGATTTGGGCTCATTTGGGTTAAGTTTGGGTTTAGGTCAAAATTGGGCCTTTTAGCTTTGGGTTGAATTTGAGTGGGGTTTGGGTCTAAATTTTGGGCAAATCATGTTAGTGTTTTGCTTGTGGGAATGTTAAGGAAGATTTAGAAAAGATTTGGGGTTAATTGGAGTTGAATTGGGTGAGTTTGGGCTAAGTTTGGGTCATGGGTCCAAATTGGGCTTTAAGGCCAAAAGTGAAATTGGATCCCAATGCCAATCAAATTGGGCTTGGATTTGGTCTAGATTGGTGTTGGGGATGTTGAATTGAAGTTTAGAATTGAATTGGACCAGAATTTAGGTCAATTGGGTAGGTTAGGTTTGACATTGGGTTTACTTTGGGTTAAAATGGGTCGAATTGGGGATTTTGATAAAAGTGGGGTAAATTGACAAAATTGGCCCATGGTGTAGTTGAACAAAATGAAATTGGGAATATTTGGGATTTTCTGGAATTTTCTGGGAGTTTTCTGAATTTTTGGATTTTTTGGCGAAGAGGGTATTTTGGGTATTTGGAGGGTATTGGGAGGTATTTTTGGAATTTTTGGTATTTTTGGTTATGGATGATCAATTTGAGTGGGGAGAAAATGTTTAGGATTGGTCTTGAGGAATTTTGGGTAATTTAGGTGATTTTGGAGATTTTGGGTAGTTTCAAGGGCATTTGGTAGGTTAGGCGGGTGTAGAGTCCCGGGGGTCAAAAATTAAAAATTTGGAAAATTGAAGATTGGGTGAATATAAGTGGAATAAAATCATTTTGGTTGAGCCATGAAGCCACATCAAGCCCATATGAGCCATGAAGGGACTCGTTTGAGGCATTCATTCATGTTGTTCACTAACCTCTACGCGAGGGCTTAGGGGTTAAGGACCATCCATGTGAATCACTTACATGAGTCGGGAGGTCGAAGTTAGGTATAGGTGTGGTTTTAGGAGGTGTATGGAAGTGTAGTGTATGAGTGTAGTGTGTGTGTAAGTCGGCCCCTTCATCGGACCAGGGCCACGAGGGCGATCTCAGGCCGAAGAGTCCTATAGGAACTCATCCTTTAAACTTCCACACTTGATTTCAACCCTCTAGGTGATTAGGGGTCTACGGTCGAGTTTGTGGAGTTTGCGAGGGAGTTAAGAAGTGGTTTGAAATTCTAGATGGTGGATCTCGATTCTAGTCTCTAAGATAGTCGAAGGAAAAGCCTGAAGTGTTAGATCCTAAGTACTTAAAGAGAAGAAGAGAAGACCTCATCAAAATGAGGTCAACAACCGTATATTATTTAAAAATATAATTTAATTATAAAAATATTTAATTAAATTATAAATAAATATATATAAATATATTGGTATATATATATATATATAATTTTTTTTATTATTATTTTTTATTTAAAATATTTTAAGTATAGTATATTATTTATAAATATAATTTTATTATAAAAATATTTAATAGTTAAATAAATAAATAAACATATATACGTATATATATATATATATATATATATATATATATATATATATATATATATATATATATATATATATATATATATATATATTAATTTATATAATATTATTTTTTATTTTAATTATTTTAATTATAGCATATTATTTATAAATATAATTTAATTATAAAAATATTTATTAAATAAAAAAATTATAAATATATATATATATATATATATATATATATTTATATATATAGGTATATATAAATATATATTTTTATATATGCAAAAAATTTATTTAATTTTATTTTTTTATTTTAAATATTTTAAGTATAGTATATTATTTATAAATATAATTTAATTATAAAAAATATTTAATAATTAAATAAATTATAAATAAAATATATATATGGTATATATATATATATATACTATATTTATTAATTTATTTATATAATATTATTTTTTTATTGTAAATATTTGAAGTATAATATATTATTCATAAATATAATTTATTTATAAAATTATTTAATAGTTAAAAAATGATAAATAATCATATATATATATATATATATATATATATATATATATATATATATATATATATATATATATATATATATATATATAGGCCTGTCCAAAAAGCTCGTTGTTCGCGAACAGTTCGTGTTCGGTTCGCCAGGAAGTTTGTGTTCGATTCGTTCGATAAGCAAATGAGACGAACATGAACAATTTTTTTTTCGTTCGGTTTGTTAAACGAACCAAACACGAACAGTGATGTGTTCATTCGTGTTCGGTTCGTTATTGTTCGAAATATAAAATAATTTAAAATAATTATATATTAAAATTTATGATATTTTAAAAATAATTATTTATTATAAAAATTTATCATTTTTTAAATAAATAATCTTCTATAAATTATAATATATGATAAATTATTAATAACAATAATAATATTATAGTATTAATTATATTAATATAAATATTATACTATTATAATTAATATACTGTATTATATATATTAAACCCTAAACGCCTTATTCAGTTTGCTTCATTTTGTGGAATTATGGATTACCTGATGTGTACGAAATACCTTATCAGTTTGCTTCATTTTGAGGAAGTATGCTATCAAAGCTAGGACTGTCAAAAAAACTCGTTGTTCGCAAACAGTTCGTGCTCGGTACGCTAGGAAGTTCGTGTTCGATTCGTTCGATAAGCAAACGAGACGAAATCGAACAACTTTTTTTGTTCGATTTGTTAAACAAACCAAACACGAACAGTGATGTGTTCGAACATTTCAAACGTGAACACTAGCTCTGTTTGTTCGTGTTCGGTTCGTTTACACCCCTATATATATATATATATATATATATATATATATATATATAAATTTATATAATATTATTTTTTTATTTTATTTTAAATAACACTGCCGTTGCCGGTCCCAAGCCCGAATGTGAAAAGTGGAGGGTTGTGTTAGTTAGTCGACAGCCAGCGTAAAACTTGTCGAAAAAATATCATGACATGAATCCTTTTGATCATTGTGTAAGTGTTAGGGCGTCCCCTGGAAGCGACGCGCTGTATGGCCTGAATACAGTGGAAAGTGTGCAAGGGCCGCTACGCCGGCGCCCGCGTGTAGTGTCAAGTAAGCAAGGGTTCCCACATTACGGACGGATGCGGGTAAAGAAGTTAGTCCATGATACTAGTATTAGGATAGGATCTTGGAATATAGGTACTCTCAATGGTAAATTAATGGAATTGTTTGATATTATGATCCATAGAAAGATAAATATCCTATGAATTCAAGAAACTAAATGGGTTGGAGAAAAAGCTAAGGAGATTGATAACTTAGGTTTTAAACTATGGTATTCTGGTAAGTGTCATACTAGAAATGGTGTAGGTATAATTATAGATAATAGTTTGAAAGATAATGTTGTTAAAATTAATAGAGTTGGAGATAGAATTATAGCACTTAAGATTATTATTGATACTAAGATTTTTAATATTATAAGTGCTTATGCTCCTCAAGTTGGTTTAGATATAGGCTCTAAAGATAAATTCTGGAATGATTTAAAAGACTTAATACACTTGATACCCCTTGAAGAAAAAATTTTTATTGGAGGAGATTTAAATGGACATGTCGGTAGAGTGGTAGAAGATTTCAAAAATATTCATGGTGGCTACGGTTATGGAGCGATTAATGAAGAAGGTAGAGCCATTTTAGATTTTGCTTTAGCGTATGATATGATTATTACTAATACTTTATTCAAGAAAAGAGATGAGCATCTTATTACTTATAAGAATGGATCTAATAAAACACAAATTGATTATTTTCTTATGTGAAGAAGAGATCGTCGAGATTGTAAGGATTGTAAGGTCTTTCCAAGTGAGCAATTAAGTACCTAACATCGATTATTAGTTCTAGATTTTAAGATGAAGAGTTGTAAAATAAAGAATACAAGGATTCAACTTCGTAGAATAAGATGGGGGCACCTAAAAGACACAAATAAAACTATTTTTATGAGTAAAATTCAAGATTTAAATATTGGGGATGTTCATGAAGACGCGAATGTTATGTGGGAAAAATTAACTAATACTATTAAACAAGTGGCTAAAGATGTAATTGGAGAATCAAAAGAAAAAGTTTCTATAGATAAAAATAGTTGGTGGTGGAATAATAATGTGCAAGAAAAGATAAAATATAAGAAGTTATGTTATAAAAATTAGTTTAAATGTAAAAGCGTAGAGAAATGGGAAAAATATAAAACGACCCGCAGGGAGTGTAAAAGAATAATCTGTGACGCTAAAAATTCTGCTTTTAGTTATCTTTATAACATGTTAGATACTAACGAAGGTGAAAAATATATGTATAAACTTGCCAAATAAAGAGAAAACAAAAGTAAAGATTTAACTCAAGTAAAGTGCATTAAAGATGAAAATAAAAAAGTGCTTTTCTTAGAAAAAGATATTCAACATAGGTGGGTGAGTTATTTTGATAAACTTTTTAATGATGATGCTGAAAGTACGATCGACCTTAGTGATCTTAATATCACTAATAATAATAAAACTTTTCATTTTTATCGTCGTATTAGTAAAAAAGAAGTTGATGAGGCTTTAAAGAAAACCAAGGGGGGAAAGTCTGTAGGACCTGATGATATCCCAATTGAAGTGTGGAAATGTTTAGATGATTTGGGGGTTTCCTGGCTTACCAAACTTTTTAATATTATTTTAAAAACAAAAAAGATGCACGAGGAGTGGAGAAACGACATTTTGGTCCCCATTTTTAAGAATAAAGGAGATGCACAAGAGTGTGCAAATTATAGAGGAATTAAATTGATGTGTCATACTTTAAAGTTATGGGAGAGGGTAATTGAACATAGGTTAAGACGTATTACGAATATTTCTCATAATCAATTTGGATTTATGTCGGGCAGGTCTACCATGAAAGCTATACATTTATTGAGAGGTTTGATGGAGAAGTACAGAGGAAATAAGGAGGATCGACATTTGATTTTTATTGATTTAGAAAAAGCTTATAATAAGGTTCCTAGAGATGTTCTTTGGAGAGTCCTTGAGAAGAAAGGTGTTGATATGACTTATATTCAGGTCATTAAAGATATGTATGCTAGAGTTGTTACATGTGTTCGAACTGAAGGAGGATTGGCCAAGTATTTTACTATTTCGTTGGTTTACATCAAGGATCGGCTTTAAGCCCATATCTTTTTGCTTTATTTATGGATGGTCTTACTGGCCATTTACAAGAGGATGTACCTTGGTGTATGCTTTTTGCTGATGATATCGTACTTGTGGGCAAGACAAGAAAAAGAGTCCAGGAAAAACTTGAATTATGGAGGTCTACATTGGAGTCTAAAGGTCTTCGTTTGAGTAGAACTAAAACTGAATACATAGAATGTAATTTTAGTAATAGTAGGTCTAGTGATAGAAGTGTAACTTTGGGTGATCAAATTATTAAAAGCCGTGAACGATTTAGATATCTCGGGTCCATTGTTCAAAGCGATGGTGATATAGATGGGGATGTTAGTAGTATAATTCAGGTTGGTTGGTTGAAGTGGAGGAATGCGTCCGGTCTCATTGTGTGATAGAAAAGTACCGCTTGGGACTGAAAGGAAAATTTTATAAGATGGTGGTGAGACCTTCGATGCTACTATGGTGCTTGAATGTTGGCCTTTAAAAGAGAAGCATAATGTTAAGTTAAGTGTTGCTGAGATGAGAATGATTAGATGGATGAGTGGCTTTACACTTAGAGACAAAATGCGAAATGAATATATTCGTAATAGGGTTGGAGTTGCACCGAGTGACGGATAAAATTAGAGAGAGTCACCTTAGATGGTTTGGTCACATTAAACGTCGACCACACGATGATCCGATTAGGAGTGTAGATGTTTTAAATACAACTTATGTTAAGAAAGGCGAGGCGAGACCTAGGAAAACTTGGGCTTATTGCATAAAAAATGATCTTAATTTATTAGAATTAAACGAAAATTTGACACTAAATAGGACGCAATGGAGAAAAAGGATTCATGTAGCAGACCACACTTAGTGGGATTAAGGCTTTGTTGTTGTTGTTGTTATATTTTTTTTATTTTAAATATTATAAGTATAGTAAATTATTTTTAAAATGTAGGGTACATCAGATGTCAGACAGATCATTGTTACTATGTCAGACATTTTGACAATTAGTATACTAATTCTTTGTCGTATGTGGATGACATGCTTATTGCGAGGGCCGGTATTGATAAGATCAATAATTTGAAAAAGCAGATGTCAGAGTACTTTACAATGAAAGATTTGAGAGCTACAAAGCAAAGTCTTAGAATGAGGATTGTCAGAGAAAGAGTCAGAGACACGTTGAGACTTTTACACGTTGAGTATGTGAAAAAGGTACTCAACATGTTTGATATAGACAAGGCCAAACAAGTTGGCACACCTATGGGAAATCACTTCAGACTCAACAAGAATCAGTTACCCAAGTTAAAGGACAAACGAGACCACATGAGTGAGGTTCCTTACGCCTCAGTTATAGGTTAAATTATGTATGTTATGGTTTGCACAAGGCCAGATATTGCCTATTGCAGTGAGAGTTGTGCGCATATACATAAGTAACCCAGAGAAGGAACATTGGAAAACTGTGAAGTGGATCTTGAGATATTTATAGGGCTCTACAGAAACCTGCTTGTGTTTCTCAGAAAAAAGTTTAGATGCACTAGGCTACGTTGATGCTGATCTAGCTGGAGATATTGATAGCAGAAGGAGTACTACGGGGTATGTGTATACTTTTGGTGGCACTACAGTGTTATGGGGCTCTAATCTACAGAAAAAAGTTTCTTTGTCTACCACAAAAATTAGGCATATTACAGTGTCAGAGGTTGCAAAGGAGATGACATGACTACAAGACTTCTTGGACGAATTGGGTAAAAATAATTAAAATGGCACTCACAGTGATGGTTAAATTGTCATATTCCTTGCCAAGAATCCAACATTTCAATCCAGGACTAAACACATTCAGATCAGGTATCACTTGAATCAATTATTGTTAGAAGACGGACAGTTGCTACTTAAGAAAATTTGTGGAAGCAAGAACCAGTGCGAGATAATATATATATATATATATATATATATATATATATATATAAATTTATATAATATTATTTTTTATTTAAAGTATTTTAAGTAAATTATATTATTTATAAATATAATTTAATTATAAAGTTAACTTTTTGGTCGAAATTTGACCAATTTGACGACGGGTTGGTTATTGGGTAAAAATTTACCATTTTGACCAAAGTTGACTTTTTGGTTAAAAGTTGACCTATTTGGTTAATGGGGGGTCATTAGGTCAAAATTTGATTATTTTGACCAAAATTAACTTTTTGGTCAAAAGTTGACATATTGGGTCAATGGGTTGGTTATTGGGTCAAGCTTTGACCATTTTGACCAAAGTTGACTTTTTGGTCAAAAGTTAACCTATTGGGTCAATGGGTTGGTAATTGGGTCGGAAATTGACCATTTTAACTAAAGTTAACTTTTTGGTCAAAAGTTGACCTATTGGGTCAATTGGTTTGTCATTGAGTCAAAGATTGACCATTTTGACCAAAGTTGACTTTTTGGTAAGAAATTGGCTTAGTGGGTCAATTATTGGTCATTTGGTAAAAAATGGACAATTTTGACCAAAATTGAATTTTTTTGTCAAAAGTTAACCCATTGGGTCAATGGGGTGGTCATTGGATCAGGAATTGACTATTTTGACCAATGATGACTTTTTGTCGAAAGTTGACTACTAGGTCGATGGGTTGGTCATTGGGTCGACGATAGACCATTTTGACCAAAGTTGACTTTTTGGTCGAGAGATTGGCTTACTTGGGTTAATAATTGGTCATTCGGTCGAAAATTGACTATTTTGACCAAAATTGATTTTTAGTCGAACGTTGACTCTTTGGGTCGATGTGATGGTCGTTGGGTCGAAAATTGATCATTTTGGCCAAAGTTGACTTTTTGGTCGAAAGTTGACATATTGGGTCATTGGGTTGGTCATTGGGTCGAGGATTGATCATTTTGACCATAGTTGACTTTTTGGTCGGACATTGACTTATTGGGTCTAAAATTGGTCATTAGGTCGAAAATTGATTATTTTGACCAAAATTAATTTTTTGTTAAAAGTTTACCCATTAGATTCGACGAGGTGGCATTGGGTCGAGAAATTGACCATTTTGACCAAAGTTGACTTTTTGGTAAAAAGTTGACTGTTTGGTTCGATGAGTTAGTAATTGGGTCAAGATTTGACCATTTTGACTGAAGAAAACTTTTTGGTCAAAATTTGATATATTGGGTCAATGGGTAGGTCATTGGGTCAAAAATTAACCATTTTGACCAAAGTTGACTTTTTGGTCAAAAGTTGACCTATTGGGTTAATGGGTGGTCATTAGGTCAAAAATTGATTATTTTGACCAAAATTGACTTTTTAGTCAAAAGTTGTCATGTTGGGTCAATGTGTTTGTCATTGCGTGATGGATTGATTATTTTGACAAAAATTAACTTTTTGGTCAGAGATTGACTTATTTGGTCATTAATTGTCATTACGTCAAAAATTGACTATTTTGACCAAGATTAAATTTTTGGTCAAAAGTTAACCCATTGGGTCAACAGGGAGGTCATTGGGTCACAAATTGACCATTTTGACTAAAGTTGACTTTTTGGTCAAAAGGTGACATGTTTGGCCAATGTGTTGGTAATTGGATCAAGAAGTTGACCATTTTTACCAAAGTTGACTTTTTTGGTCAAAAGATGACCTATTGGGTCAATGGGATGGTCATTGGGTAAAAAATTGTCCATTTTGACCAAAGTTGGCTTTTTGGTCAAAAGTTGACCTATTGGGTAAAGGGTGGTCATTTGGTCAAAAAATAATTATTTTGACGAAATTGGCTTTTTGGTCGAAAGTTGACCTATTGGGTCTATGGGTTTGTCATTGGATCAAGGATTGACCATTTTGACTAAAGTTGATCTATTTGGTCGAAGATTGATTTATTGGATTGATAATTGGTCATTAATTCAAAAATTTTTATTTTGGCTGAAATTGACTTTTTGGTCGAATGTTGACTTATTAGACGATGGGTTGATCATTGGGTCAAAGATTGATCATTTTGACCAAAGTTGACTTTTTGGTCAAAAGATGTCCTATTGGGTCAATAGGTTGGGCATTAGGTCAAAGATTAACCATCTCGACCAAAGTTGACTTTTTGGATAGAGATTGGTTTTCTGGGGCAAAAATTTGTCATTAGGTCAAAAATTGACTATTTTAATCAAAATTGACTTTTTGGTCAAAGTTGACATATTGGGTCAATGGGTTGGTCATTTGGTTAAGGATTATCTTTTGGTCAAAATTTGACCTATTTAGGTTAATGAGGCGGTCAGTAGATCAAAAATTGACAATTTTGAGCAAAATTGACTTTTTGGTCAAAAGTTGACCTATTAGGTCGATAGGTTGGTCATTAGGCGAGGATTAACTATTTTGGCCAAAGTTCACTTTTTAGTCAAAAGTTAACAGATTGGGTCAATGAGTTGGTCATTGGATGAAGAATTGACCATTTTTACCAAAGTTGACATTTAGGTCATTGTGTTAGAAATTAACCATTTTGACCAATTTGACTTTTTAGTCAAAAGTTGACCTTTGGGTCAATGAGGCGGTCATTAGGTCAAAAATTGCCAATTTTGACCAAAATTGGCTTTTTTGTTCAAAAGTTGACCTATTGGGTCAATAATTTGTAATTATTAAAATTTACTATTTTGACCAAAATTGACTTTTTTGACAAAAGTTGATCTATTGGGTCTGTGGGTTGGTTATTGGGTCAAGGATTTACCAATTTGACCAAAGTTATCTTTTTGTGCAAAGGTTGACATGTTGGGTCGATGGGTTTGTCATTGGGTCAAGGATTGATAATTATGACCAAAGGTGACTTTTTGGTCACAGATTTACTTATTGGGTCAATAATTGGACATTAAGTCAAAAATTGTCTATTTTGACCTAAAAGTTGACTTTTCGGTCAAAATTTGACCAATTTAGTCAATGGGTTGATCATTGGGTCAAAAATTGACCATTTTGATCAAAGTTGACTTTTTTGTCAAAAGTTGACCTATTTGGTCGATGAGTGGTCATTATGTCGAAAATTGAGTATTTTGACCAAAATTGACTTTTTGGTCGAAATTTAACTTATTAGGCGATGGGTTTGTCATTAGATTGAACATTGATCAATTTTGTCAAAAGTTGACTTTTTGGTCAGAGATTGACTTATTGGGTCAATAATTGGTCATTAATTCAAAAAATTGACTATTTTGGTCATTAGGTCAAAATTTAATTATTTTGACCAAAATTAAATTTTGGTCAAAAGTTGAGCCATTGGGTTAACGGGGAGGTCATTATGTCAAAATTGACCAATTTTGACTAAAATTAACTTTTTTGGTCGAAAGTTGACTCATTACTAGTCGAAAGTTGACTTATTGGTCAAAAGTTGACTTATCATTTGACAAAGTTGACTTTTGGTCAAAAGTTGACTTATTGGGTCAATTGGTGGTCATTCGGTCAAAATTTACTTATTTTGACCAAAATTGATATATTTGGTCGAAAGTTGACTATTAGGTCAACGAGTTTGTCATTGGGTTAAAGATTGAATATTTTGACCAAAGTTGACTTTTTGGTCAGAGATTAACTTATTGAGTGAATAATTGGTCATTAGATCAAAAATTAACTATTTTGACCAAAATTTACTTTTAAATGTTTAAAGTATAGTATATTATTTATAAATATAATTTAATTATAAAAATATATAATAATTTAAAAAGAATATAAATAAATTATATATATATATGTATATATAAATATATATATAGATATATATATTTATTTAATATTAATTTTTTATTTTAAATATTTTAAGTATAGTATATTATTTAAAAATATAATTTAATCATAAAAATATTTAATAGTTAAATAAATTATAAATAAATAAATTTATATCTGTATATATAAATATACATATATTTTTGAATATATATATATAAATATATATAATATTATTTTTTTATTTTAAATATTTTAAGTATAGTATATTATTTATTAATATAATTTAATTATTAAAATATTTAATAATTAAGAAAATTAAAAATAAAAAAATATATATAGAGGTACATAAATATATATTATATATAAAAAAAATTTTAATATTATTTTTTTATTTTAAATATATTAAGTAGAGTACATTATTTATAAAAACAATTTAATTATAAAAATATTTAATAATTAAAAAATTTATAAATAAAAATATATTTATCGAGGTACATAAATATATATTTATATATATATAAAATTTATTTAGCATTATTTTTTATTTTAAATATTTTAAGTATAATATATTATTAATAAATATATTTTAATTATAAAATTATTTAATAGTTAAAAAAATGCTAAATAAATAAATAAATATATATATATATATTTAATTTATTTATATATATAGATTTATTTACTTAATAATATTTTTTATTTTAATATTTAAAATATAGTTTATTCTTTAAAAATATAATTTAATCATAAAAATATTTAATTGTTAAATAAATTATAAATAAATAAACTTATATACGTATATATAAATATATATATATATATATATATATATATATATATATATATATATATTATTGTATATATATGAATAAATATATATAATATTATTTTATTATTTTATTATTTATATAATATTATTATATATATATATATATATATATATATATATATATATATATATATATATAATTTTATATAATATTATTTTTATTTTAAAATTTTTAAGTATAGTATATTATTTATATATATAATTTAATTATAAAAATATTTAATAGTCGATTTTTAACCTAATGACCGATTAATGGACAAATAAGTCGATCTACGACCAAAAAGTTAATTTTTGTCAAAATAATCGACCCTTCACCTGATAATGAACACATTGACCCAGCAGGAACAACT
The DNA here is from genome assembly GCA_022702705.1 of Papilionanthe hookeriana x Papilionanthe teres. Lineage (NCBI taxonomy): Eukaryota > Viridiplantae > Streptophyta > Magnoliopsida > Asparagales > Orchidaceae > Papilionanthe > Papilionanthe hookeriana x Papilionanthe teres. The sequence goes on along the minus strand of CM040435.1, from coordinate 76,300,531 downwards.
TTTGACCAAAAAGTCGATTTTAGTCGAAAATAGTCGATTTTTGACCTAATGATCACCCATTAACTCAATAGATCGACTTTTGACCAAAAAGTCAACTTTAGTCAAAATTATCGATTTGACCGATGACTGCTAGATTGACTTGATATATCGAAATTTGACAAAAAGTTTTCTTGATCAAAATGACTGCAGCTTGACCAGACTCATTGACCGAATATGTCGACTTTTGACCAAAAAGTCAACTTTGGTCAAAATGGTCAATTTCTGACTTGATGCACTGATTGACCTAATGGGTAAACTTTGGACAAAAAATTTAATTTTGGTGAAAATAATCGATTTTTGACCTAATGATCGATTTTAGACCCGATAAGTCGATATCGACCAAAAAGTCAACTATGGTCAAAATGATCAATCTTTCACCCGATGACGACCCATTGACTCGATAGGTAAACTTTTGACAAAAAAGTCGACTTTGGTCGAAAATGATCAATTTTGACCCAACAACTGACACATTGACTGATAGCTAATTAATGTTTGACTAAAAAATCAATTTTGGACAAAATAGTCGATTTTGACCTAATGACCAATTATTAACCTGATAAGCCGTTCTCGACCGAAAAATCGACTTTAGTCGAAATGAGTCATCCTTAACCAATAACCAGACCCATTGACCCGATGAATCAACTTTTGATAAAAAGTCATCTTTGCTCAAAATGGATAATCACTGATCCGATAACCACCTCATTGATCGATGGGTTAACTTTTGACAAAAAATTCGATTTTAGTCAAAATAATCGATTTTTGACCAAATGACCAAATGACCAATAATTGACCCGATAAGCCGATCTACGACCAAAAGTCAACTTTGATCAAAATGGCGATCTTCGACCGATAATGAACCAATATACCGATAGGTGAACTTTTGACAAAAAGTCAACTTTAGTTAAAATAGTCGATTTAGACCTGATAACCAACTCATTGACCCGATAGGTTAACTTTTGACCAAAAAGTCAAATTTGGTCAAAATGGTTATACCTTGACCGATAACTGACCCATTGACCCGATATATCGACTTTTGACCAAAAAGTCGATTTTGGTCAAAATAGTTAAATTTTGACCTAATGACCCCCATTAACCAAATAGGTCGACTTTTGACGAAAAAGTCGACTTTGTGTCAAAATGGTCGATTTTTGATCAATGACCAACCGACTGGCAAATTGGTCAAATTTTGAACAAAAAGTCAAATTTTTGGTTAAAAGAGACAATTTTTGACCTAATGTCCAATTATTAACCCAATAAGTAAATCTTTGATCAAAAAGTCAACTTTAGTCATAATTATCAATCCTTGACCCAATAACCAACCCACTGAATCAATAGATCGAAATAGTAAATTTTGACATAATTACCAATTATTGACCCATTAGGTCAACTTTTGAACAAAAAAATCAATTTTCGACCTAATGACCACCCATTAACCCAAAATGTCAACTTTTGACCAAAAGTCAAATTTGGTCAAAATGAGTCGATTCGACACGATGACCTAAATGTCGACTTTGGTGAAAATGATCAATCCTTCATCCAATGACCAACCAATTGACCCAATTTGTTAACTTTTTACTAAAAAGTCAACTTTGGCCAAAATGGTTTATCCTTGAACCAATGACCAACCTATTGACCAACTTTTGACCAAAAAGTCAATTTGGCCCAAAATTGTCAATTTTTGACCTACTAACCGCCTCATTGACCTAAATAGGTCAAATTTTGATCAGAAGACAACTTTGGTCAAAATAGTCAATCCTTAACCCAATGACCGACTCATTGACTTGATAGATCGACTTTTGATTAAACGATCGATTTTGATTAAAATAGTCGATTTTTGAGTTAATGACCGATTTTTTACCCGATAAACCAATCTTTGACCAAAAAGTCAACTTTGGTCAAGGTGGTTATTCTTTAACCTAATGCTCGGCCCATTGACCTGATATGTCATCTTTTGACCGAAAAGTCGACTTTGGTCAAAATGATCGATCCTTGACCCGATGACCAACTCATTGGTCTAATAGGTCAACATTTGGCCAAAAAGTCAATTTTGGTCAAAATAAACAATTTTTGAATTAATGACCCGATAAATCAATCTCTGACAAAAAACTTAACTTTAGTCAAAATGGTCAATCCTTGATCCAATGACAAACCCATTGACCCAATTGGTCAACTTTTGATCAAAAAGTCAATTTTGTTCAAAATAGTCAATTTTTTAATTAATGACCAATTATTGACCCAATAAGTTAATCTCTAACCAAAAAGTGAACTTTGGTCAAAATGGTCAATCCTTGACCCAATGATAAACCCATTGACCCAATATTTTTATTTATAATTTATTTAATTATTAAATATTTTTATAATTAAATTAAATTTATAAATAATATACTATACTTAAAACATTTAAAATAAAAAATACTTATTATATATATATGTATATATTTATTTATTTATATATATATACATATATTTATATTTTATTTATAATTTATTTAATTATTAAATATTTTTATATTTAAATTATATTTATAAATAATATTCTATACTTAAAATATTTAAAATAAAAAATAATATTATATAAATATATATATATATACATACCATTTTGACTAAAGTTCACATTTTCAAAAGTTGACCTATTGGGTTAATGGGTGGTCATTAGGTCAAAAAATTACTCTTTTGACCAAAATTGACTTTTTGGTCAAAAGTTCTCATATTGGGTCAACTTATTTGTCATTGGGTGAAGGATTGATTATTTTGAAAAAAATTAACTTTTTCGTCAGAGATTGACTTATTTGGTCATTAATTGATCATTCGGTCGAAAATTGACTATTTTGACCAAGATTGAATTTTTGGTCGAAAGTTAACCCATTGGGTCAGCGGGAGAGTCATTGGGTCGGAAATTGACCATTTTGACCAAAGTTGACTTTTTGGTCAAAAGTTGACATATTTGGCCAATGTGTTGGTAATTGGATCAAAAAGTTGACCATTTTTACCAAATATGATTTTTTTGGTCAAAAGATAACCTATTGGGTCAATGGGTTGATCATTGGGTAAAAAATTGTCCATTTTGACCAAAGTTGACTTTTTGGTCGAAAGTTGACTATGGAGTCGATGGGTGGTCATTTGGTCGAAAATTGATTATTTTGACCAAAATTGGCTTTTGGTCGAAAGTTGACCTATTAGGTCTATGGGTTTGTCATTGGATCAAGGATTGACCATTTTGACTAAAGTTAATTATTTAGTCGAGAGATTGACTTATTGGATCGATAATTGGTCATTAAATCAAAATTTTTTATTTTGGTGATATTGACTTTTTGGTCGAATGTTGACTTATTAGGCCGATGGGTTGGTCATTGGGTCAAGGATTGATCATTTTGACCAAAGTTGACTTTTTGGTCGAAAGATGTCTATTAGATTGAAGGGTTGGGCATTAGGTCGAAGATTAACCATCTGACCAAAGTTGACTTTTTGGATCGAGATTGGTTTCTTGGGTAAAAAATTGGTCATTAGGTCGAAAATTGACAATTTTAATTAAAATTGACTTTTTGGTCGAAGTTGACATATTGGGTCGATGGGTTAGTCATTGGGTTAAGGATTGACATGATTTTGATCGAAAGTTGATCTTTTGAAGCTGAGAAATTGACTTTTTGGTCGAAAGTTAACTGTTAGGTCAATAGGTTGGTCATTGGGTCGAGGATTAACTATTTTGGCCGAAGTTGACTTTTTAGATCGAAAGTTAACAAATTGGTCAATAGGTTGGTCATTGGATGAAGGATTGACCATTTTCACCAAATTTGACATTTAGGTCATTGTGTCAGAAATTGGCCATTTTGACCCAATTTGACTTTTTGGTCAAAAGTTGACCTTTTGGGTCAATGAGGTGGTCATTAGGTTAAAAATTGCTAATTTAGACCAAAATTGGATTTTTTTTCAAAAGTTGACCAATTGGGTCAATAATTGACAATTATGTAAAAAAATTACTATTTTGACCAAAATTGACTTTTTAGACAAAAGTCGATCTATTCGGTCGGTGGGTTAGTTATTGGGTCAAGGATTTACCATTTTGACCAAAGTTATCTTTTTGTTCAAAGGTTGACTTGTTGGGTCAATGGGTTTGTCATTGGGCCAAGGATTGATAATTATGACCAAAGTTGACTTTTTGGTCAGAGATTTACTTATTGGGTCAATAATTAGTCATGAGGTCAAAAATTGTTTATTTTGACCTAAGAAGTTGACTTTCGGTCAAATTTTGACCAATTTAGTCAATGGGTTGATCATTGGGTCAAAAATTGACCATTTTGACCAAAGTTGACTTTTTGGTCAAAAGTTGACCTATTTGGTCGATGGTTGGTCATTAGGTCGAAAATTGACTATTTTGACCAAAATTAACTCTTTGGTCGAAATTTGATTTATTAGGCGATGGGTTTGTCGATGGGTCGATCATCGATAATTTTGTCGAAGTTGACTTTTTGGTCGGAGATTGACTTATTGGATTCGATAATTGATCATTAATTCAAAAAATTGACTATTTTGGTCATTAGGTCGAAAATTAATTATTTTGATCAAAATTAAATTTTTGGTCGAAAGTTGAGTCATTGGGTAGACGAGGAGGTCATTATGTCGGAAGTTGACCATTTTGACTATAATTAACTTTTTGGTCGAAAGTTGATTTATTTTGGTCAAAAGTTGACTTATTGGTCAAAAGTTAACTTATCATTTAACCAAAGTTGACTTTTTGGTCAAAAGTTGACTTATTGGGTCGAATTGGTGGTCATTCGGTCGAAATTGACTATTTGACCAAAATTGACTATTTGGTCAAAAGTTGTCCTATTGGATCAATGGGTTTGTCATTGGGTTAAGGATTAAATATTTTGACCAAAGTTGACTTTTTGGTCAGAGATTAAGTTTTTGAGTGAATAATTGGTCATTAGATAAAAAATTAACTATTTTGACCAAAATTTACTTTTCGGTCGAAATCGACTATTGGGTCGATGGGTTGGTCTTTGGGTCAATGGGGTGGTCATTGGGTCAGAAATTGACAATTTTGACCAAAGATTACTTTTTGGTCAAAAGTTGACCTATTTTAACCAAAATTAAATTTTTGGTCAAAAGTTAAACTATTAGGTCAACGGGGTTGTCATTGGGTCAGATATTGACTATTTTGACCAAAGTTGACTTTTGGTCAAAAGTTGACTTATTTAGTCAATGAGTTGGTAATTGGGTCAAGAATTGACCATTTTGACCAAAGATGACTTTTTGATCAAAAGTAGATCTATTGGGTCAATGCGTTGGTCATTAGGTTAAAATTGACCATTTTGACCAAAGTTGACTTTTTGGTCAAAAGTTGACTTATTTGGTAAATGAGTTGGTAATTGGGTCAAGAATTGACGATTTTGACCGAATATGACTTTTTAGTCAAAAAGTTGATCTATTGGGTCAGGGGGTTGGTCATTGTGTCAAAAATTGACCATTTTGACCAAAATTGACTTTTTGTTCAAAAGTTGACCTATTGGGTCAAAGGGTGGTCATTAGGTCAAAAAATGACTATTTTGACCAAAATTGACTTTTAGGTCAAAAGTTGACATATTTGGTTAATGAGTTTGTCATTGGGTCAATCATTCACCATTTTGACCAAAGTTGACTTTTTTGTCAGAGATTAACTATTGGGTTAATAATTGGTCATTAATTCAAAAATAGACTATTTTGACCAAAATTTACTTTTTGGTCGAAAGTTGACTTTATTGTCTTAATGGTTTGGGCATTAGGTCATGGATTGATCATTTATATTTAATAGTTAAGTAAATTATAAATAAAAATATACATATATAGGTATATATATATATATATATATATATATATATATATATATATATATATATATATATATTTAATTACATTATTTTTTTATTTTAAATGTTTTAAGTATAGTATATTATTTATAAATCTAATTTAATTATAAAAATAAGTAATAATTAAATAAATTATAAATAAAAAAAAATATATATATATATATAAATTTATATTTTATTATTTTTTTATTTTAAATGTTTAAGTATAGTATATTATTTATAAATATAATTTAATTATAAAAATATTTAATAATTAAATAAAATATAAATAAGTATATTTATATTTATATATATATTTATATTTATATAATTTTATTATGTTATTTTAATTTTTTAAGTATAAGTATATTATTTATAAACATTATTTAATTATAAAAATATTTAATAATTAAAAAAAATTTAAATAAAAAAATATATATAGAGATACATAAATATATATTTATATTTATAATAAAATTTATTTAATATTATTTTTTTATTTTAAATATTTTCAAAATAATATATTATTAATAAATATAATTTAATTATAAAATTATTTAATAGTTAAAAAGATGATATATATATATATATATATATATATATATATATATATATATATATTTATTTATTTCTTTAATAATATTTTAAGTATAGTATATTATTTATAAATGTAATTTAATTATAAAAATATTTAATAGTTAAACAAATTATAAATAAATAAATATATATGTGTGTGTATATATATATATATATACACACACATATATATATTTATTTATTTATAATTTGTTTAACTATTAAATATTTTTATAATTAAATTACATTTATAAATAATATCTATACTTAAAATATTATTAAAGAAATAAATATACTATACTTAAAATATTATATATATATATGGTGATCAGTTGACTTGATACTTGATTTGTTTCTTATGGAAGGAGTTGGGTGATCGGAACTTGGAGTTGGAGAACCCACAAATTACGCCGCACCTTTAGATAACAAAGTAGCAATATTTATAAATGTATGTTCGAGGGGGGTCTTCGAAATGACGATGCGTCTTCGAGCTCTGCTAGGGTTTCTTTCCTAGAAGCGGCGCAGGAATCCGATCATTTTTCTGCTTAAGATTTCTTCTTCCTTTCTCTTAATCTCTAAGATCAGGAAGTTTTCTCATCTTCTTATGGCCGATTCTCTTAATCGACCTTCATTTCTTGAAGCTTTGAAAGGAAACATGGATAGTTCCTCTTCTTTGACTAATGTATGTCTTTTTCCTTCTTCTTTTAGGGATCTTTATGGTGATGAAAACAATGATAGTACGCTAAAGAAGGCTACTAAAAAGAACGGTAAACCCGCTCTTATTTTTGCTGAGGAAGAAACTAATCTTCTTGTCTGAACCTCCGAAATATACTCTTATAGGTAAGTTTACCTATGCTCATCCTAAAATGGAGATAATAAGGAAGTTTTTCTCTGATCTTAAGCTTTACGGAAAATGGAATGTTGGACTTATTGATGGTCGGAATTTAATGATTAAGCTTGAAAATGAATCTGATTATACACAGCTCTTTTCAAAAAAAGTTATACAAATTGATAAGGTGTATATGAAAATTCTTAAATGGACTGTAGATTTCAATCCAAGGGAAGAACCACCAATAGTTCCTATCTGGTTTCGCTTCCCTGGATTAAAACTACAATTTTATAACAAGAAAGTTCTTTACTCTATTGGAAAAATTTTTGGTTCTCCTATGAAAATTGATATGGCTTCTGTTAATTACAATCGTCCGTCTACATTGCTCGAATTTTAATTGAAAGGGATATTCTTGCTCCTTTTTGTGATGCTATATGGTTTGGAAGATGCTAGCTCCGGATATTGGCGGCTCTGTTGAAATGGAGTTTATTCCACCTTATTGTAACAAATGTAGAATGTTTGGTCATTCTTTCACTAATTGTTTCATTGCTCATCCTCATTTAAAATTACAACAGAATAAGAATTCTGAGAAAATAAAAAACTGGGCATAAAGAAGGTAATATTATTAATTTAGTGCCTGATAATCTCGCTGCTTCAAATCTTGATCATTCGAATATCATTATTGTTCATAACAATGATGATAATAATGATCAATTATATGTTGATAGTTCTCACAAGGATGTTCTAAATGTTGATAAAATTTTTAATGAGGATGTTCAAGAATCTAATAATATTCCTAAAGAAAATGTAAATCCTGATTTTAATGCTTTTAAATCTACTTTTTTGATTGATCCTATTATTGAAAAGGCTATTGAAAATGTGGATTTCACTCTTTTGAATAATGAAAAGGTTGTGGTAGATGATTATGCTGCGTCGATATGGTAGGTACGTGATAATATTAATTTGTTCGAGCTCGAACTCGAAGAGGAATGGCAGATTCAAAAGGCTTCTAGAAGAAAGAAGTTCAAAGGAAGTAGAGAATTAAGCTATGTCAATCCTGATGCGTTAAATGAACAACTTACAGGTAAGATTCTTGATAATATTGATACTGCTTCCTCCTCTAGAATTACTAGAGGCAGGAAAGAAATTGATGATGAATTTTAATACTATGTTTTGGAATATTAGGGGTATTGCGGATAAGAATGCCTCTAATAGTCGAAAAACTTAATTAGACATTATCGGTTATCGTTCTTTGGTGATACTGGAACCTTTGGTGAAAGAATTCAATAATCTTAAATATGTTCATAAAATTGGTAATTTCAATTATGTAGCTAATATTAATAATAAAATTTGGTTTCTTTGGAAAAATTTTATTAAAGTTGATTTAATTATTAATCATAAACAATTGATTCATGTGGTTATTACGTATCAGGATATTTCTTTTCATTTATCTATTGTGTATGCTGGCTGTAGTAAAACTGATAGAATGGATTTATGGAATTTGCTTAATTCTATTGGTCCATTAGATTCTCCCTGGCTTGTTGGGGGGGATTTTAATATTGTTACTGCTGTCAATGAAAAGAGAGGGGGCCTTCCTCCTAATATTAATCTGATTGATAGTTTTAATCATGTTATTCTTGAAGCTGAGCTCTTTAATCTGGGTTATACTGGCTCTATGTATACTTGGCACCGTGGCTTTGTGTTTGAAAGGCTGGATAGATACTTTGCTAATGTTTCTTGGTGTAATTCTTTTGCTGCTTTTAAGGTTCATCATTTAAGTTTTACCACTTCTGATCACACACCTATTCTTTTGAAGATCTCTAATAATCTTTCTAAAAAATCTCATCATTTCTGTTTTCTTAATATGTGGATTGATCATCCCTCTTTTATGCAATTTATTAGAGAGAATTGGGTTGTTGATAAACTTGTTTTTAAACCTATTAACTACGGTCGAAACTTTGGTGGCTTCAAAGCAGCTTGCTATGCACTCAATAATTGGAATTGGAATATTTTTGGCCATCTTGAAAAAAAGATTAGAGAAGGCTGATATTAGAGTTAAAGATTTAGAATTTCTTTATAATCGAGATCTTATTTCTTTTGATCTTCTTAATCGAAGCTCAAAAAGATCTCACTGCTGCTATTAATATGGAGGAGAATTTCTATGCTCAAAAGTTCGTTAAAACTAATTTTTTGAATGGTGACAGGAATTCTTCTTTCTTTCATGCTGTTATCAAGAATAGAAGGCTTATGAATCATATTTCTAGTATTAAGAATTCTAATGGTAATGTTTTAACTAATGATAATGAGATCATTAGTGATGGTATTGCTTATTTTAGTTCTCTTTTTCAGAGTAGTAACAGCTATTTGGAGCATATTGATACTTCTATGTATTCCTTTTCTGATAATATTCATAATCTTAATCTTACCTCTATTCCATCTATAACCGAGATCAAGAATGCTCTTGATAATATGGATGTTGGTAAATCGGCTGGCCCTGATGGTTTTAATGTGGAATTTTATAAATCTTGTTGGGATGTTATTCATATTGATCTTGTTGATATTATTCAAGATTTTTTTCGTGGCAAAGACTTACCTAAGTATTTTAAATGCTCTAATATAGTGTTGATTCCCAAAGATCATGGTGATTCCTGGGATTCTTTTAGACCTATTTGTATTAATACGGTTGTGTCTAAACTTATTTCTAAAATTATGGCTATTAGGATTCAGCCTATCTTAAGTAATATCATTGAGCTGAATCAATCTGCTTTCTTAAAAGGCAGATTTATTAGTGATAATGCTTTAAGCGTGCGGGAGCTTTTATATGATATTGATATGTGCAAAAGGAATGCTAACATTATTTTTAAGATGGATATTAAAAAGGCTTTTGATTCTCTTAGCTGGGACTTCTTACTAGATGTTTTGAGAGCTTATGGTTTTAACAATGCTTTCTGTAATATTATTTACAGAATTCTCAATAATAATTTCTATTCTATTGTGATAAATGGGAGCTCTTATGGTCACTTTATGGCTTCCAAAGGTATTAAACAAGGTGATCCTTTATCACCTTATCTCTTTATAGTTGCTTTTGATTATTTTTCTAAGCAGTTGAATAAGCTTTATGCTGATTACTCTACTACTAACTTTACCCATAAAGCTGACCTCAGTGTGTCTCATTTATGTTATGCTGATGACCTTATTATTTTCTCTAACTCTAATAAGAGATCTATTAAGAGAATTTGGAAACTCTTAGATCATCTTCAGAGGTCTTCAGGGCTTTATTTCAATACTTCTAAATGCTGTTTTTATACTTCTAAATTTGTTAATAATGAAAAGATTCAGTGGATTGCCAATTTTACTCAATGTCAACATGCTTCTTTGCCTCTTAAGTACTTAGGTTTTATTCTTGATAAGAAAGCTAAATGTATTATTCATTATGAGGGATTGTTAGAAAAAATTAGGAAGAAGCTTTATTCTTGGGAGAACAAGTTTCTCTCTTTTGGGGGCCGTATTACTCTTTTAAAGAGCACTCTTACTTCTATGCCTTTATATACGATTCAGGTGATGAATGTTCCTAATATTATTATTAAGAAGCTTGAATCTATGTTCAATAGCTTCTTGTGGGATGGTTATGGTAAGAAGAGTATTCATTGGAAGAGTTGGAGTAAATGTTGTAAACTATCAATAAGGGTGGCTTGGGTTTTCGTACTCTTACTGATTCTATTAAATTTAACTATATGAGGTTATGGTATCATTTTAGACAGCATAATTCTATTTGGTCTCAGTTGTTATATATTAAATACTGTAGAGATAAACATCCTTTATCCATTACTCCTAATAAAACTGATTCTTATGTATGGAAGAATCTGTTAAATGTCTCTAAGGATGCTGAGACCTTTATTTGTTGGGACATTGGCCAAGGAGATGTATCTTTCTGGTATGATGATTGGACCACTAAGGGTCCTCTTGCTAATAGTTATGGTGGCCCTTTTGATATTAATTTTAAAGTTAAGGATCTTTGGGATCATTCTATTTGGAATTTTACCAAACTTCTTAGCTATGTTAAATTTTCTGATGCTTCTTCCATTGTTCATATTCCTATTAACAGGAATAATTCTGATACTCCTGTTTTTAAAATTAAGGGTAGCAGCACTGCTACTAAAACTATTGCTGATGCTTATTCTTATCCTCCTGGTTTGGATTTAACTTGGCTTTGGAATAACTGGCTTAAGCCTTCTATTTCGTTTTTTAATTGGAGATTAATTCATAATTGTTTACCGGTTGATGATATCCTTAAGCTTAAAGGGCTGAGAATTGTGTCTAGATGCCATCTTTGTAAACTTCATTATGAAGATGTTATTCATCTTTTTGGTAAATGCTGTTTTTCTATTAATGTTTGGAAAGAAATATTTGCTGTTTGTGGCAGGAAGGAATCTTTTGTTGACTACAATTCTATCCTGGACATTTTCCGGGACTGGAATAGTAAAGGGCATACTTTTCTTAGCTCTATTCCTGCTATTGTACTCTGGTTTTTATGGATTAATAGGAATAATGCTAAACACAATGACTCCCTTTCTACTGTTAAGCAAGTTACTAGTCAAATTTGTTCCTATATTTTTAAATGCTTATCTGTTAATACAATTGATCATTTTCATAATGATTATATTTCATATATTGTGGTTAATCTTAATATTAAGCTTCATTTCTCGGCCAATTGCTTAAATAGGGGTAAATGGATTAAACCAATTACTCCTTATATCAAGATTAACACTGTTGGTGCCTGGAATATAGTTAATGCTGGTATTGGTGGGATTGCTAGAGATTGGAATGGTAAGGTTATAAACTGGTTTGCTGCTCCAATTTTTGCGGCATCCTCTTTAGTTGCTGAAGCTGAAGCTGTTCTTTTTGCTCTTAATATGGCTCGTGGCTATGGTTGGAACCATCTTATTATCGAGATCGATTCTTTATATCTTTTTAACATTTGTAAGTTTCAGTTAAGCTGTCATTGGAGTATTATTTTGCAGAGTTAAAAAGATCAATCTGCTGGCAATAGGAATTAACATAATTTGGAACCATACTAAAAGATTTAGAAATGTTGCTGCTGATTGGCTCGCTAAACTTGGTATGAAGATTTCTTATCCAGTAATTTCCAACCTTGTACCTGATTTTATTTACTCTATTGTGCAATTTGATATGTAAGATGTTCCTGTTTATTTGTTAGTTGTCGTGACTTTTTATTTTTTTCTGTATTTTTATTTTTGTTTGGAAAAAGGACCTTTTTTTTTCCTTTTTTTTGAGTATTTGTAGTGTGTGTGTGTTTGGGTCCTTTTTCCCGGGATGTACTTTTATTTTTATGAGCAATAAAATTGAGCCTATGTGCTCTTTAATAAATAAATATATATATATATATATTTACGTAAAATTATTATTTTATTTTAAAAATTTTAAGTATAGTATATGATTTATAAATATAATTTAACTATAAAAATATTTAATAATTAAATTAATTATAAATATATAAATATATATATATATATATATATATATATATATATATATATATATATCATATATGTGAAATATTATTATTTTTAAATGTTTTAAGTATAATATATTATTTATAAATAAAATTTAATTTAAAAATAATTAATAATTAAATAAATTATTTATAAAAAAATATATAGTTATTTTTAATAGTTAAAAAAATTATAAATAATTAAATAAATAAACAAATATATATATATATATATATATATATATATATATATATATATATTATAAAAAAATAAAAAAATAAACAAATAAATAAATAAATAAACATATATATAAATATATATATATATATATATATATATATATATATATATATATATATATTTTAAATATTTTATATATGTTATAGTATTTATAAATATAATTTTATTATAAAAATATGTAATAATTAAATAAATTATAAATAAATATATATAGGTATATATTAATATTATTTTTTATTTTAAATGTTTTAAGTTTAGTATATTATTTATAAAGATAATTTAATTATAAAAATATTTAATAATTAATAAATTACAAATAAATATATATATAGGTATATTTATATTTATTTATTTAATATTATTTTTTATTTTAAATATTTTAAGTATAGTATAATATTTGTAAATTTAATTTAATTATAAAAATATTTAATAGTTAAATAAATTATAAATAAATAAATATATATGTGTATGTATAAATATATATATTTTTTTATATATTTATAAATTTATATAATATTATTTTTTATTTTAAATATTTTAAGTATAATATATTATTTTTAAATATAATTTAATTATAAAAATATTTAATAGTTAAAAAAATTATAAATAAATAAATATATTCATATATGTATATATATATATATATATATATATATATATATATATATATATATATATATATATATATATATAAATTTATGTAATATTTTTTTTATTTTAAATATTTTATGTATAGTATATTATATATAAATATAATTTAAATATAAAAATATTTAATTGTTAAATAAATTTTAAATAAAAATATAAATATTATGTATATATATATAATATATATATATATATATATATATATATATATATATATATATATATATATATATATATAATATTATTTTTATTTTAAATGTATTAAGTATAGTAGATTATTTATAAATATAATTTAATTATAAAAGTATTAAATAATTAAATAAATTATAAATAAAAATTTTGGGTCAATGGTTTTGTCATTGGGTCAAGGATTGACCATTTTGACCAAAGTTCACTTTTTGGTTAGAGATTAACTTATTGGGTCAAAAATTGGTCATTAATTCAAAAATTGACTAATTTAACCAAAATTGGCTTTTTGGTTAAAAGTTGACCTATTGGGTCAATGAGTTTGTCATTGGATCAAGAATTGACCATTTTGGACCAAAGTTAACTTTTTGGTCAGAGATTGACTTATTGGGTAATTAATTGAAAAATTGTTTATTTTGACCAAAATTGACTTTTTGGTCAAATGTTGACCTATTTAGGCCAATGGGTTGGTCATTGGGTTAAGGATTGATCATTTTGACCAAAGTTGACTTTTTGGTCAAAAGATGACCTATTGGGTCAATGGGTTGGGCATTAGGTCAAAGATTAGCTATCTTGACCAAAGTTGACTTTTTGGTCAGAGATTGGTTTACTGGGTTAAAAATTGGTCATTAAGTCAAAAATTGACTACTTTAATCAAAATTAACTTTTTGGTCAAAAGTTGACCTTTTGGGTCAATGAGTTGGTCATTGGGTTAAGGATTGACTATTTTGACTAAAGTTGACTTTTGGTCAAAATTTGAACTATTTAGGTCAATGAGGCGGTGAGTAGGTCAAAAATTGACAATTTTGAGCAAAATTGACTTTTTTGTCAAAAGTTGAACTATTGGGTTGAACTATTGGGTCAATTGGTTGGTCATTGGGTCAAGGATTAACCATTTTGGCCAAAGTTGACTTTTTAGTCAAAAGTTAACAAATTGGGTCAATTGGTTGGTCATTAGATGAAGGATTGAACATTTTCACCAAAGTTGACATTTAGGTCATTGTGTCAGAAATTGACCATTTTGACCAAATTTGACTTTTGGTCAAAAGTTGACCTTTTGGGTCAATGAGGTGGTCATTAGGTTAAAAATTGACAATTTTGACTAAAATTGACTTTTTTGTTCAAAAGTTGACCTAATGGGTCAATAATTGGTAATTATGTCAAAAATTTACTATTTTGACCAAAATTGACTTTTTGGTCAAAAGTCGATCTATTGGGTCAGTGGGTTGGTTATTCGGTCAAGGATTGACAATTATGACCAAAGTTGACTTTTTGGTCAAAGATTTACTTATTGGGTTTATAATTGGTCATTAGGTAAATAATTATTTATTTTGACCAAAAAGTTGACTTTTTGGTTAAAATTTGACCAATTTGGCCAGTGGGGGGTCAATTTGGTCATTGGGTCAAAAATTTACCATTTTTACCAAAGTTAACTTTTTGGTCAAAAGTTGAATTATTTGGTTAATGGGGGTCATTAGGTCAAAATTTAACTATTTTGACCAAAATTGACTTTTTGGTCAAAAGTTAACATATTGGGTCAATGTGTTGGTTATTGGGCCAAGGTTTGACCATTTTGACCAAAGTTGACTTTTTGGTCAAAAGTTATCATTGAGTCGGAAATTGACCATTTTAACTAAAGTTGACTTTTTGGTCAAAAGTTCACCTATTGGGTTAATGGGTTTGTCATTGGGTCAAAGATTGACCATTTTGACTAAGGTTGACTTTTTGGTCGAGAGATTGGTTTAATGGGTCGATTATTGGTCATTTGGTCGAAAATTGGTAGTTTGACCAAAATTGAATTTTTGTCGAAAGTTAACCCATTGGTTCGATGGGGTGGTCATTGGATCAGGAATTGACCATTTTGACCAAAGATGACTTTTTGTCAAAAGTTGACCTACTGGGTCAATGGGTTGGTCATTGGGTCAAGGATAGACCATTTTAACCAAAGTTGACTTTTTGGTCAGAGATTGGCTTACTGGGTTAATAATTGGTCATTACGTGAAAAATTGACTATTTTGACTAAAATTGATTTTTTGGTCGAACGTTGACCTACTGGGTCAATGTGTTGGTCGTTGGGTCAAAATTTGATCATTTTGACCAAAGTTGACTTTTTGGTCGAAACTTGACCTATTGGGTCAATGAGTTGGTCAATGGGTCAGGGATTGATCATTTTGACCAAAGTTGACTTTTTGTTCGGATATTGACTTATTGGGTCTAAAATTGGTTATTAGGTCGAAAATTGATTATTTTGACCAAAATTAAATTTTTTGTCGAAAGTTTAACCATTGGGTCGACGGGGTGGTCATTGGGTTGGAAATTGACCATTTTGACCAAAGTTGACTTTTCGGTCGATAGTTGACCTGTTGGTCGATGAGTTGGTAATTGGAGTCGAATTTGACCATTTTGACCGAAGAAAACTTTTTGATTAAAATTTGATATATTGGGTCAACGGGTAGGTCTTTGGGTCAAAAATTGACCATTTTGACCAAAGTTGACTTTTTGGTCAAAAGTTGACTTATTGGGTTAATGGGTGGTCATTAGGTCAAAAATTGACTATTTTGACCAAAATTGACTTTTTGGTCAAAAGTTGTCCTGTTAGGTCAATGTGTTTGTTATTGGGTGAAGGATTGATTTCTTTGACAAAAATTAACTTTTTGGTCAGAGATTGACTTATTTGGTCATTAATTGGTTATTAGGTCAAAAATTGACTATTTTGACCAAGAATGAATTTTGGTCAAAAGTTAACCCAATGGGTGAACGGGGAGGTCATTGGGTCAGAAATTGACCATTTTGACCAAAGTTGACTTTTTGGTCAAAAGTTGACATATTTGGCCTATGTGGTGGTAATTGGATCAAGAAGTTGACCATTTTTACTAAAGATGACATTTTTTGGTCGAACGATGACCTATTGGGTCAATGGGTTGGTCATTGGGTCAAAAATTGTCCATTTTGACCAAAGTTGACTTTTTGGTCGAAAGTTGACTGATTAGGTCGATGGGTGGTCATTTGGTCAAAATTGATTATTTTGACCAAAATTTGCTTTTTGGTCAAAAGTTGACTTATTGGGTTACATGGGTTTGTCATTGGATCGAAGATTGACCATTTTGACTAAAGTTGATTTTTTGGTCAGAGATTGACTTATTGGGTTAATAATTGGTCATTAATTCAAAAATTTTTTATTTTGACCAAAATTGACTTTTTGGTCAAATGTTGACCTATTAGGCCAATGAGTTGGTCATTGGGTCAAGGATTGATCATTTTGACCAAAGTTGACTTTTTGGTTAAAATATGTCATATTGGGTCAATGTGTTGGGCATTAGGTCAAAGATTAACCATCTTGACCAAAGTTCACTTTTTAGATAGAGATTGGTTTCTTGGGTCGAAGAATTGGTCATTAGGTCGAAAATTAACTATTTTAATCGAAATTAACTTTTTGTAAGTTGACATAAGTTGGTCATTTTGATTCGAAATTTGACGTTGTCTTTGTTCAAATTTGATGAGGTGAGTCGATAGTAGATCAAAAATTGACAATTTTGAGCAAAATTGACTTTTTGGTCAAAAATTGACCTATTAAATCAATAGGTTGGTCATTGGGTCAAGGATTAATTATTTTGGTTAAAGTTGGCTTTTTATTCAAAGTTAACAAATTGGGTCAATGGGTTGGTCATCGGATGAAAGATTGACCATTTTCACCAAAGTTGACATTTAGGTCATTTTGTCAGAAATTGACCATTTTGACCCAATTTGACTTTTTGGTCAAAAGTTGACCTTTTGTGTCAATGAGGTTGTCATTAAGTCAAAAATTGCCGATTTTGACCAAAATTGACTTTTTATTCAAAAGTTGACCTGTTAGATCGATAATTGGCAATTATGTAAAAAATTTACTATTTTGACCAAAATTGACTTTTTGGACAAAAGTCGATCTATTGGATCGATGGGTTGGTTATTGGGTCAGGATTTACCATTTTGACCAAAGTTATCTTTTGTTCAAAGGTTGAAATTTTGGGTCGATGGGTTTGTCATTGGGCCAAGGATTGATAATTATGACCAAAGTTGACTTTTTGGTCAGAGATTTACTTATTGGGTCAATAATTGGTCATTAGGTCAAACATTGTTTATTTTGACCTAAAAAGTTGACTTTTCAGTCAAATTTTGACCAATTTAGTCAATGGGTTGATCATTGGGTCAAAAATTGACAATTTTGACCAAAGCTGACTTTTTAGTCAAAAGTTGTCCAATTTGGTCAATGGGTGGTCATTAGGTCAAAAATTGACTATTTTGAACAAAATTAACTTTTTGGTCAAAATTTGACTTATTGGGCAATGTGTTTGTCATTGGGTCAATCATTGACCATTTTGTCCAAAGTTGACTTTTTGGTCAGTGATTGACTTATTAGATCGATAATTGGTCATTAATTCAAAAAATTGATTATTTTGGTCATTAGGTCAAAAATTAATTATTTTGACCAAAATTAAATTTTTGGTCGAAAGTTGAGTCATTGGATCAGCTGGAGGTCATTATGTCGAAGTTGACCATTTTGACTAAAATTAACTTTTTTGGTCAAAAGTTGACATATTTTGGTCAAAAGTTGACTTATTGGTCAAAAGTTGACTTATCATTTGACCAAAGTTGACTTCTTGGTCAAAAGTTCACTTTTTGGTCAAAAGTTGACTTATTGGGTCAATTGGTGGTCATTCAGTAAAAAATTGACTATTTTGACCAAAATTGACTATTTGGTCAAAAGTTGACCTATTGGGTCAATGGGTTTGTCATTGGTTTAAGGATTGAATATTTTGACTAAAGTTGACTTTTTGGTCAGAGATTAACTTATTGAGTGAATTATTAGTCATTATATCAAAAATTAACTATTTTGACCAAAATTTACTTTTTGGTCAAAAACCGACCTATTAGGTCAATGGGTTGGTTTTTGGGTCAATGAGTGGTCATTGGGTCAGAAATTGGCCATTTTGACCAAAGATTACTTTTTGGTCAAAAGTTGACCTATTTTGACCAAAATTGAATTTTTGCTCAAAAGTTAACCTATTTAGTCAACGACGTGGTCATTGGGTCAGATATTGACTATTTTGACCAAAGTTGACTTTTGTTTAAAAGTTGACATATTTGGTTAATGAGTTGGTAATTGGGTCAAGAATTGACCATTTTGATCAAAGATGACTTTTTGGTCCAAAGTAGACCTATTGGGTCAATGAGTTGGTCATTGGGTTAAAAATTGACCATTTTAACCAAAGTTGACTTTTTGGTCAAAAGTTGACTTATTTGGTCAATGAGTTGGTAATTGGGTCAAGAATTAACCATTTTGACCGAAGATGACTTTTTGGTCAAAAAGTTGATCTATTGAGTCAGTGGGTTGGTCATTGTGTCAAAAATTGACCATTTTGACCAAAGTTGACTTTTTGTTCAAAAGTTGACCTATTGGGTCAAAGGGTGGTCATTAGGTCAAAAAATGACTATTTTGACCAAAATTGACTTTTTGGTCAAAAGTTGACCTATTGGTTAATGAGTTTGTCATTGGGTCAAGGATTGACCATTTTGACCAAAGTTGACTTTTTTGTTAGAGATTGAGTATTGGGTCAACAATTGGTCATTAATTCAAAAATAGACTATTTTGACCAAAATTGACTTTTTGGTCAAAAGTTGACCTATTGTGCCAATGGTTTGGGCATTAGGTCAGGGATTGATCATTTATATTTAATAGTTTAATAAATTATAAATAAAAAATATATATATGAATATATATATATATATATATATATAATATTATTTTTTTTAAATGTTTAAGTATAGTATATTATTTATAAATATAATTTTATTATAAAAATAATTTATTGTTAAATAAATTATAAAAATATATATATACATCTATAGGTACATATATATATATATATATACATATATAGGTATATATATATAAGTGTAAATATATATATATATATATATATATATATATGTACATATATATATATATATATATATGTACATATATATATATATGTACATATATATATATACATATATATATATTATTATTTTTTATTTTAAATATTTTAAGTATAATATATTATTAATAAATATAATTTAATTATAAAATTATTTAATAGTTAAAAAAAATGATAAATAAATAAATATATATATATATATATATATATATATATATATATGTAAAAATATTTTTTTTATTTTAAATATTTTATGTATAGTATATTATTTATAAAAATAATTTAATTATAAAAATATTTAATTTTTAATTAAATTATAAATATATATATATATATATATATATATATATATATATATATATATATATATATATATATATATATATATATATATATATATATATATATATATATATATATATATATATATATATATATATATATAGATTATTTTTTTATTTTAAATGTTTTAAATACGAGTATATTATTTTTTAAAATAATTTAATTATAAAAATAATTAATAAATAAATAAATTATAAGTAAATATATATATATATATATATATATATATATATATATATATAAATTTGTTTAATATTATTTTTTTATTTTAAATATTTTAAGTGTAGTGTATTACTTATAAATATAATTTAACTATAAATATTTTTAATTGTTAAATAAATTATAAATAAATAAATCTATATGTGTGTGGATATATATATATATATATAAATTTATATAATATTATTTTTTTGTTTTAAATAATTTAAGTACGGTATATTATTTATAAATATTATTTGATTTTAATAATATTTAATAATTAAATAAATTTTAAATAAAAAATAATATATAAGTATATATAAATATATATATATATATATATATATATATATATATATATATATATATATATATATATATATATATATATTCTTTTTAAAAGAAAGAGCGTCTTATGGCTCCCTATGCGTTGATATCATGTAAATGTTACAAAAAGAGGGGGAGGTGAAGCTCTTAAATTGTCGTCTGGAAGGGTTCGACCTCCACGGATACAACTCGACGCCAAACAAAAAAGCAATTATTGTAGCAGTAACAAAAAACACAGCAAGTTTAATCTCATATCAAAAGGAACATAGCCGGTAGCACGTCATGAATATCACAAGCAAATTAAAGTGTGGCTGCACAGAAACGAAACTCTAGCAAGATAACAACTGGGCAAAGAAGAAATATTCCTCGCTCCTTTTTTCTGTGAATTTCAGTAGAGGCTATAAAAGAGTGATGTAGAGTTGATGGAGAGTATATCGCCGCGAAGCTGAAGTCCTAAGTATGCAGTAATAACTTCCTCCATGCAGGACGTTGGAGAGGATGTAATGGTTCGAGAGCGCTCCAGGTACATGCAAGTATGGAACCGAACCTGAACTTAAAACAGACATATAAGGTTTGTATATATATGTAAGGTATATATATATATATATATATATATATATATATATATATATATATATATATATATATATTTATATTATATATATATATATATATATATATATATCCGTGTGTGTGTGTCTGTGTGTGTGTGTATAAGCCTGTGCAATTAGGAGGAAATCAAATAGCAAACGACCAAAGACAAAAGAGGTAGTACCAGTTACTGCTCAAATAAAGAATAAGAAGATCAAGAGAATCGAAGAATTAGTATATCCACGTTATCTACATTGAGCAAAATCGATAGGTCCGGGGGCGGGTTAGTACCCACCAAAATCTGAGCGCTTAATGAACTGAGATTGGCCAACCAATTAGCTGGTCTATTTCCTTCCCTGTAGAAGAAATTCCAACTGACCGAGATATGAGAAATGTTGTATTTAGTGAGATTTATATAATATATAATATCCCACGGTATCAATATATTATTAGTTAAAGCAAGAAATAAATTGGACGAATCCACCTAAAAAATAACGCAATGCCAATTGAAACGCACCGCAATAGAGACCGCCAACATTAAGACATGAGCTTCGGACTGCAATGGAGTGGCCGCAATACAAGGGGAAGAAAAGAAGAGCATGCATTTTTTTTTCTGAATTACGAGCAACTCCACCAACCCCCGCACGGGACGGTCTCCAACTCCCATCGACATTAAATTTAACCCAACCAGGATCGGGCGGCCGCCATCTCACCAAAATAGGGAGTTGCGGAGAGGTAACTGTCTCATGAACACTGTGGTCAAAATGTGCAATGTCTGAGAAGAAACTAGCCTTCATATTACGTAGCTTATAAACCTTGTTAACATAGGCCAAAATGTTGGAGAAAATAGTATTGGAGGAAACCGAGGTGCATTTGTGATGAATGACATTTCGTGCCATCCATAAAAACCAGCAAATAATAAAGGGATAGATGGTAAAAAAAATGATTAGGCCAGCGATCAAAAGCCCATAAGTCATTAAAATCCTCACCTGGACGGATATAAGTGCCAAACCAACGACCCCCTTTCATCCAAATAGAACGAGAGAAATGACAAGTAATAAAAATGCGATGTAAAGACTCTTCCTCAATATTACAAAAGAAACATCTAGAATCTAACCGAAGTCCTTTCAACTTACGAATATCATCGCAAGGCAAAACCTTATGAAAAATTCTCCAGGCTAAAAAAGACATCGAAGGGGTTAAAGCATGTGACCAAATGCTCTTACCCCAAGAGGTTGGCTGAAAATGATGTAAATGGTAGTAAATAGTCTTTGAGATAGTCCTATTTGATGCAAATTTTGTTATAGGATAGTCAATCTTAGTCGCGTCAAAAGGGGTGGTAGATATAAAGCTAGCATTATCGACCCCAACAAGTTGATGCAAAAGCGGGATATTCCAAGTGTGATCCCGCCAAACATCGGACACAAGAAGATCATCGTTAGCATCCGGTCCAGGAATAAAATGAACCGGAGACCAACTATCATGCCAAAACGATATGTTGCCATTGCCCAAGTCCCACTAAATAAGGTGTTTAGCCCAATCCCTGCAAGATAATATTCGCTTCCACATTCTAGAATCACCCTTCCTGCAGACAACGAGAGAAGGGAGACGATTCCTGCAATATTTATCATGCACAAAGGAAGACCATAACGAATCATGCTTACGAAAATTGAGCCAATGTTTGAATAAATTAATCTCAGCAATGTGGTGAAGTTGTTTGAATCCCAAACCACCGGCGAGTGGTAGGTTGACATACTTTCTTCCAAGAGCACCACTTTTTACCAGAGTACATACCCGCCCAAAGAAATTTATTAAAGCATCTCTCAATAATTTTTTGAGTGGTAATCTTAACGGGCAGGACTTGTAAACCATACAACACCAGGCTTTGAAGGATACTCTTAAGGACAGTAATACGACCACCAAGGATAAGAACTTATTTTTCCAATCAAAAATGCGGTTCTTAATTTTTTTAACACCCTTATCAAATTGAGTTTGTCTCATCCTGCCCTTAAGTAAATGAACTCCCAAATACTTTAAGGGAAGGGTGGAAATAGCAAACCCAGTGTAGTGAGTAGCCCAGGAGGATTTCCTACCATCGACAGAGTTCCCAAAATATAAATGACACTTGGTAGCGTTGAAATGTAAACCGGAAAAAGCATGAAATTCCTCGAAAAATTGGAAAATTTTCTTAATAGAAACCTTGGAAGCGTTAGAGAAAAGGACGACGTCATCCGCATAAGATAAATGGGAAACCAACACGCTAGATTTAGAAGCAAAATGGAGATTCGACCTTTTAACGAAGAGGTCATTTAAGAGACGAGAAAAATAACCAAAAACCAAAATGAAAATAGTGGGAGAAAGAGGGTCGCCCTGATTAATCCCACGGCCCGCACTGAAGTAGCAATGAACCTCACCATTAATAAGGATGCTATAAAGATTGGAATGAAGCCAGTTGGAAATAAGTAAATAAAAGAGTGTAGGAAAACCACTAGCCCTGAGAACACCCAAAATAAAATCCCAACTCATAGAATCATAAGCATTGCGGATATCCAATTTAGTCACCATATTGCCCCCCAACATTTTTTATCAATCTCGTAGATCATCTCTTGAGCTGACATGATATTATCAGTGATCCCACTACATTGGATAAACGCCGACTAATTTAGAGATATAAGAAGGTGAAGGTGAGGTTGCAACCGTTTCACAATAATTATATATATATACATATATATATATATATATATATATATATATATATATATATATATATTATTTTTTTATTTTAAATATTTTAAGTATAATATATTATTTATAAATATAATTTAATTATAAAAATATTTAATAGTTAAACAAATTATAACTAAATAAATGTATATACGTATATATAAATATAAATATATATATATATATATATATATATATATATATATATATATATATAATATATATATATATATATATATAAATTTATAAAATATTATTTTTTATTTTAAATATTTCAACTATAGTATATTATTTTTAAATAAAATTTAATTATAAAAATATTTAATAATTAAATAAATTATAAATAAAAATACATATATATTGGTATGTATATATATATATATATATATATATATATATATATATATATATATATATATATATATATATATATATATATATATATATACGTGTGTGTGTAAATTTATTTAATATTATTTTTTTATTTTAAATATTTTAAGTACAATATATTATTTTTAAATATAATTTAATTATAAAAATATTTAATAGTTAAGTAAATTATAAATAAAAATATATATTGGTATATATAAATAGATATAAGTCCTTTCCTGATACGGAAGTTATGGCTTTCCTCTAACCAAATATTGACATCGACATTTTGAGGAAAATAGAAAATGACATCTATTTTCTCTCTTCGGTTATTGGATATAAGTCCTTTCCTGATGTGGAAATCACGGCTTTCCTTTAACCAAATCTCGACATCGATACTTTGAGGAAAATAGAAAATGACATCTATTTTCTCTCTTCGGTTATTGGATATAAGTCCTTTCCTGATACGGAAGTTACGGCTTTCCTCTAACCAAGTCTTAACATTGACATTTTGAGAAATGGAAAATGACATCCATTTTCTCCCTCCTGTTATAGGGTATTCGTCCTTTCCTGACACGGAAATCACGACATTCCTTTAGCAAAATATCGACATCGACATTTTGAGAAATGAAATATGACATCCATTTTTCCCTCCCAATAAATCTCTTTTCAAATACAAGAAGAAAATCTCTTCTTAGAACCGACATAAAAGACATCTGACATCCTCTGGGAGCGGTATGATATCCCCTCCTTTCACGATCATTATGAAACATCTCTGAGACTACTTCGGTCAACGCCAATATGTGCAGAATACTTATATAGCATTCTACACATATTGGGGGCCCTTTTGTTGACCTCATTTTACAATGAGTCAATACCCTTTTGACCTAAAAAGTTAGCTTTGGTCAAATTGGTCAAACCAGATCTAATGACCTACACTGTTGACCCCATAGGTCAACCTTTTGACCTAAAAAGTCAACTTTGGTCAAATTGGTCAAACCAGACCTAATGACCTACACTGTTGACCCAATAGGTCAATCTTATGACCTAAAAAGTCAACATTGGTTTAAATGGTCAAACCAGACCTAATGACCAACCCTGTTGACCCCATAGGTCACCCTTTTGACCTAAAAAGTCAACATTGGTCAAAATGGTCAAACCAGACCTAATGACCTACCCTGTTGACCCCATAGGTCAACCTTTTGACCCAAAAAGTCAACTTTGGTCAAACTGGTCAAACCAGACCTAATGACCTACACTGTTGACCCCATATGTCACCCTTTTGACCTAAAAAGTCAACTTTGGTCAAAATGGTCAAACCAGACCTAATGACCTACCCTGTTGACCCCATAGGTTACCCTTTTGACCTAAAAAGTCAACTTTGGTCAAATTGGTCAAACCAGACCTAATGACCTACACTGTTGACCCCATAGGTCAACCTTATGACCTAAAAAGTCAACATTATTCAAAATGGTCAAACCAGACCTAATGACCAACCCTATTGACCCCATAGGTCACCCTTTTGACCTAAAAAGTCAACATTGGTCAAAATGGTCAAACCAGACCTAATGACCTACCCTGTTGACCCCATAGGTCAACCTTTTGACCCAAAAAGTCAACTTTGGTCAAGCTGGTCAAACTAGACCTAATGACCTACACTGTTGACCCCATAGGTCACCCTTTTGACCTAAAAAGTCAACTTTGGTCAAAATGGTCAAACCAGACCTAATGACCTACCCTGTTGACCCCATATGTCACCCTTTTGACCTAAAAAGTCAACTTTGGTCAAATTGGTCAAACCCAGACCTAATAACCTACCCTGTTGACCCCACAGGTCACCCTTTTGTCTCTAAAAAGTCAACTTTGGTCAAAATGGTCAAACCGAACCGAGTGATCAACCCGTTGACCCCATAGGTCACCCTTATGACCTAAAAAGTCAACATTGGTCAAATTTGTCAAATCGGACCTAATGACCTACATCAGTTGACCCCATAGTCAACCTTTTGACCTAAAAAGTCAACATTAGTCAAGCTGGTCAAACCGGACCTAGTGACCTACAACTGTTGACCCCATAGGTCGACCTTTCGACCTAAAAAGTCGACTTTGAGTCAGCTAGGTCAGAACCGGACCTAGTGACATACCTAATTGGTCGAACCGGACTCAGTGACTACTTGCATTGACCCCACAAGTCAACCTTTTGACCTTAAATGTCAACTTTGGTCAAATTGGTCGAACCGGACCTAATGACTGCCACTGATTGACCACGTCAAGTCGACCTTTTGACCCAAAAAGTCAACTTTGGTCAAATTAGTCGGACCGGACCAATGATCGACTCTGTTGACCCATAAATCAACCTTTTCACCCACTGACACATTTAAAACAGCAAAATGACAAAATCACAAGAATTGGACATCTTAAAATCAATTTGATCAATTTGGGCTCACTTGGGTCAACCTAAGTCAAAATTGGTCAACATCTATCTATTTTGATTAAAATAGATAAAAATGAAATAAAAATAACAAAATTAATCAAATAATTAATTTCAAAATTATTTTGATTAATTAAAATGATTAATGATTTAATTTTCAAAATTTTAATTAAATGACATAATTAATTAAAATGAAAATTAAAATCATAAAATGACATAAAACAACAAAATTAATCAAATAATTAATTTCAAAATTATTTTGATTAATTAAAATGATTAATGATTTAATTTTCAAAATTTTAATTAAATGACATAATTAATTAAATTGAAAATTAAATTAAAATCATAAAATAACAAAAATGACAAAAATAATCGATTAATTAATTTGAAATTATTTTCAATTAATAAATTGATTAATAAAATAATTTCCACCAATTTTAGTTAATAAAATAATTAATTAAAATTGGAATTAAAGAGAAATGAAATGACTTTTTAGCCTCTTCATAATTAATTGGGCTAAACCATCTTAAAGGCTTATTTAACATTTAATTAAGCCCATTTTAAGAGCCCATTACCGATGGCTTAACATCCATGGTTATGCATGGGATGAGGTGTCACCACCTCCTTCACTCTAAACACATTTTCTCCTTAACGTGGCCGGCCAACACAAGGCCATCTTCTCCACCTTCCAAGCCACCCAATGGGAGGAAAACCACACTTGAAACCCCCCCCCCTTACCATGGTTAATGGTAATGATGAAGGGTAGGCATATGTGTCACCATTTGCCAAGCCTAAGAAGTGAGGTGTAAGCTCATTAGCAAGTGAAACAACAGCTCACAAGTAACCTCCCACAATGGCCGATGGACGAGAGACAAGAGATGAAACTCATCATGAAAAACTTAGGGAGAAGCATCCAAGCCTATCTCCAGCCAATTGATCACCCAATCAGCTGATAGAGGAGGTAAGTAATCCCCTAGAACGGCCTCAAGCCAAGCCAACACCATCCCCTTGCTATAAAAAGACCCCATGGCCGAAACTAGCAAGAGAGGAGAAAATATTTAGGGAGGTCCATGAGGCTGCTCAAACCCTCTTGCTCCCAACACAAAACTTCTTCCTAAGAGCTTCCATAATCTTTTAGGATCAATCCCAAGCCATAGTTTCAGCCCATTTGAGCCAATTTGACCAATTTTCAAAAACAGCCCAAATTAGGCATTTTTCCCAAATTCCTCTCTAAGCCCTACTTCTGGAACAAATTGCTTGCGGCGATTATCTTCTATTGGGGTCCTAGAAGGCAACCATAAAGTCTGATCTAGCTTGATTTGCTTGTAGCCAAGGTATGGAATTTATCTTTGCAAAATAAATTCTATTTTTGATAAATCATGTGCCATACTGGTTCAAAAGTGTATCATCACCGTATGGATAGATACCTCTCATCCAGATGAGCATTTAAAAAAAAAATCACTCAATTTCGTCAAGAAAAGAGTGAGCTATTAACATTTGAAGTTCAAGGGTTTCAGAATTTTCGAAATAAATCCTGAATTTTCTCAGCCATCCGATCCCGCGCTTTTGGGATGGACGGCGCTGATCTGCGCCCGCGGTGTCTTCTGTCCGACCCGTTGCACTGGATCTTCCCGCCCGTTCGACGCGTCCTAGAACACGCGTCGGCGGCGGGAAGTTTTGGCGGCGTAGAATTAAAAAAAAAAATTCATTTTAACCCTTCAAACTTCAAAAATTCATATCTTTTTAACCAAAGGTCATAAAAATAAAATAAAAATACCTCTGGAAAGCTCTTGAAGAGGAGAAAATTATGAGACCAAAATCATAATTTTATTCTCAGTATTTAATTTTTAATTAATTAAATACTCTCTGGAGTATTTTAATTATTAAAAATTATTTATAGATCAAAAAATTATGAAACTTTGAGGCATTTATCTTTGTGTTCTTAGGGACCTTCCATAATTTTGCTAAGGACAGAAAACATGCCTAGGATACTTTTCTTGAAATTTCAAGCTTCTTTATAATTATTTCAAATAATAATTATAAAAATTTGAAAATTAAGAAAATAAAAATACAAATGACTAGGAATGATAGGGCAACAAACAATGACCCTAGGAAAAATATTTCTAAGTCATAGAAACAATCTTGAATGACATTTAGAAATTTAGGGTTAAAATCATTTATTAATTAAATAATTTTGACCCTAAAATGATCCTATATAAAATTGAACTATTTTCATCAACAATCTAAATTTGAGAATGGTTCTAGCCTATGATAGGCTAATACTAAACCTCACTTGAGTCTAAAATGACAAGATTAGATTCATTTAAGGCTTAAAATGACATTTAAACCCATTAAACCTTACCTAAATTAGGTTTAATAAAAATTAAACTTCTTTAATTAAGTTTAAAGACACACTAAACTTAATTAACCCATTAAACCTTACCTAAATTAGGTTTAATAAAAGTTAAACTTCTTTAATTAAGTTTAAAGACACACTAAACTTAATTAACCCATTAAACCTTACCTAAATTAGGTTTAATAAAAATTAAATTTCTCTAATTAAGTTTAAAGACATAATAAACTTAATTAACCCATTAAACCTTACCTAAATTAGGTTTAATAAAAATTAAACTTCTCTAATTAAGTTTAAAGACATAATAAACTTAATTAACCCATTAAACCTTACCTAAATTAGGTTTAATAAAAATTAAACTTCTCTAATTAAGTTTAAAGACATAATAAACTTAATTAACCCATTAAACCTTTCCTAAATTAGGTTTAATAAAAATTAAACTTCTTTAATTAAGTTTAAAGACTTTCTAAACTTAATTAACTCATTAAACCTTACCTAAATTAGGTTTAATAAAAATTAAACTTCTCTAATTAAGTTTAAAGACATAATAAACTTAATTAACCCATTAAACCTTACCTAAATTAGGTTTAATAAAAATTAAACTTCTTCAATTAAGTTTAAGGACACACTAAGCTTAATTAAACCCATTAAACCTTACCTAAATTAGGTTTAATAAAAATTAAACTTCTTTAATTAAGTTTAAGGACACACTAAACTTAATTAACCAATTAAACCTTACCAAAATTAGGTTTAATAAAAAATCAAACCTTTTTTATTTAAGTTTAAGGACACACTAAACTTAATTAACCGATTATGCCTTACTTAAATTAGGTTTAATAAAAATTAAACTTCTTTAATTAAGTTTAAAGACATAATGAACTTAATTAACCCATTAAACCTTACCTAAATTAGGTTTAATAAAAATTAAACTTCTTTAATTAAGTTTAAAGACATAATAAACTTAATTAACCCATTAAACCTTACCTAATTTAGGTTTAATAAAAAATAAACTTCTTTAATTAAGTTTAAAGACACACTAAACTTAATTAACCCATTAAACCTTACCTAAATTAGGTTTAATAAAAGTTAAACTTCTTTAATTAAGTTTAAAGACACACTAAACTTAATTAACCCGTTAAACCTTACCTAAATTAGGTTTAATAAAAATTAAACTTCTTTAATTAAGTTTAAGGACATACTAAACTTAATTAACCAATTAAACCTTACCTAAATTAGATTTAATAAAAGTTAAACTTCTTTAATTAAGTTTAAGGACACACTAAACTTAATTAACCAATTAGACCTTACCTAAATTAGGTTTAATAAAAAAATCAAACTTTTTTAATTAAGATTAATGACACACTAAACTTAATTAACCTATTAGACCTTACCTAAATTAGGTTTAATAAAAATTAAACTGTTTTTAATTAAGTTTAAGGACATATTAAACTTAATTAATCAAAACTAAACTCCATTAATTAGGTTTAAAGAAATATTAAACTTAATTAATCAAATCTAAACTACCTTAATAAGGTTTAAAGACGTACTAAACTTAATTGACCTCCTTAAACATAAGGTTTAATCAAACTTAAACCTTAATTAGGTCTAACCCTTAGACCTAATTAAACCATTAAACCTTAACTAACTAAGGTTTAATCAAACCTAAACCCTAATTAGGTCTAACCCTTAGACCTAATTAAACCATTAAACCTTAACTAACTAAGGTTTAATCAAACTTAAACCCTAATTAGGTCTAACCCATTAGACCTAATTAAACCATTAGACCTTAACTAACTAAGGTTTAATCAAACTTAAACCCTAATAAGGTCTAACCCTTAGACCTAATTAAACCATTAGACCTTAACTAACTAAGGTTTAATCAAACCTAAACCCTAATTAGGTCTAACCCTTAGACCTAATTAAACCATTTGACCTTAACTAACTAAGGTTTAATCAAACTTAAACCCTAATTAGGTCTAACCCATTAGACCTAATTAAACCATTAAACCTTAACTAACTAAGGTTTAATCAAACCTAAACCACTAATTGAGTCTAACCCTTAGACCTAATTAAACGCATTAAACCTTAACTAACTAAGGTTTAATCAAGCCTAAACCTTAATTAGGTCTAACCAATTAGACCTAATTAAACCATTAGACCTTAACTAACTAAGGTTTAATCAAACTTAAACCCTAATTAGGTCTAACCCTTAGACCTAATTAAACCATTAAACCTTAACTTACTAAGGTTTAATCAAACCTAAACCCTAATTAGGTCTAACCCTTAGATCTAATTAAACCATTAGACCTTAACTAACTAAGGTTTAATCAAACTTAAACCCTAATTAGGTCTAACCCATTAGACCTAATTAAACCATTAGACCTTAACTAACTAAGGTTTAATCAAACCTAAACCCTAATTAGATCTAACCATTAGATCTAATTAAACCATTAAGCCTTAACTAACTAAGGCTTAACTAAATTCAAATCCTAATTAGGTCTAAACCTTATACTTAATAAGACCATTAAGCCTTAATTAAGCAAGGTTTAAAAAAAAATCAAACCTGACTTAAGCTTAACCCATTTAGACTTAAGTCAAACCAAACTTAGTTAGATCTAAGTCAAACATAAGTCTAATCTACACTGAACTTAAGTCAAACCTAAACCAAACCCTTAGGTTTAACCTGACATGAACCTAAATCAAACCTAAACCTAACTTAAGTCTAACCTACAATAGACTTAAGTCAAACCAAACTTAGGTTCAACCTGACATGAACCTAAGTCAAACTCAAACCTAACTTAAGTCCAACCCACATTAGATTTAAGTTAAACCAAACTTAGGTTCAACCTGACATGAACTTAAGTCAAACTTAAACCTAACTTAAGTCTAACCTATATTAGACTTAAGTCAAACCAAACTTAGGTTCAACCCACATTGAACCTAAATCAAACTTAAACCTAACATAAGTCTAACTTACATTAGACTTAAGTCAGATCAAACTTAGGTTCAACCCACATCGAACCTAAATCAAACCTAAAACTAGCTTAAGTCTAACCTACATTAGACATAAGTCAAACCAAACTTAGGTTCAACCCACATCGAACCTAAATCAAACCTAAACCTAGCTTAAGTCTAACCTACAGTAGACATAAGTCGAACCAAACTTAGGTTCAACCCACATTGAACCTAAATCAAACCTAAACCTAACTTAAGCCTAATCTACATTAGACTTAAGTCAAACCAAACTTAGGTGCAACCCACATTGAACCTAAATCAAACCTAAACCTAACTTAAGCCTAATCTACATTAGACTTAAGTCAAACCAAACTTAGGTTCAACCCACATTGAACGTAAATCAAACCTAAACCTAACTTAAGCTTAATCTACATTAGACTTAAGTCAAACCAAACTTAGGTTCAACCCACATTGAACCTAAATCAAACCTAAACCTAACTTAAGCCTAATCTACAATAGACTTAAGTCAAACCAAACTTAGGTTCAACCCACATTGAACCTAAATCAAACTTAAACCTAACTTAAGTCTAACCTACATTAGACTTAAGTCAGACCAAACTTAGGTTCAACCCACATTGAACCTAACCTAAACATAACCTAACTTGAGTTAAACCTAACTTGAACTCAAGTTAACCTAAACTTTAGGTTCATCAAACATTGAACCTAACCTAAACATAACCTTAGCTTGAGTTCGACCTAACTTGAACTCGAAGTTAACTAAACCTTAGATTCAACCCAAATTGAATCTAAATCGACATAAACCTTATATTCGATCCAAATTGAATCTAAATCGACATAAACCTTAGATTCAACCCAATTGAATCTAAATCGACATAAACCTTAGATTCGACCCAAATTGAATCTAAATCGACATAAATCTTAGATTCAATCCAAATTGAATCTAAATTGACATAAACCTTAGATTCAAACCAAATTGAATCTAATTCGACATAAACCATAGATTCAACCCAAATTGAATCTAAATGGACATAAACCTTAGATTCAATCCAAATTGAATCTAAATCGACATAAACCTTAGATTCTGAATCTAAATCGACATAAACCTTAGATTCAATCCAAATTGAATCTAAATCGACATAAACCTTAGGTTCAATCCAAATTGAACCTAAATCGATATAAACCTTAGGTTCAACCCAAATTGAACTTAAATCAACAAAATTAAACAAAAATTGACATAATCAACATAAATTTGACATTTCAAACATAAATCAACATGATCAACATAAATTTGACATTCCAAACAAAAATCAACATAACCGTCATAAAATTGACATTCTAAACTAAAATCGACAAAATCAACATAAATTTGACATTCTAAACAATTAATCGACAAAACCAAACATTTAATCGACAAAACCGACATAAAGTTGACATTCCAAACGTTTAATTGACAAAATCGACATAAATTTGACATTTCAAATAAAAATCGACATAACCGACATAAATTCGACATTTTAAACGAATATCGACATAACCAACATAAATTCGACATTTCAAATGAATATCGACATAATCGACATAAATTCGACATTGCAAACCAAAATCGACATAACCAACATAAATCTGACATTTCAAACCAAATTAAACAATCACCGATATTAAATGACATTAATCGACATTGCAAATCAAATTCAACATTAAATGACATTTCAAACCAAATTTAATAAACACCGACATTAAAAGACATTAATCGACATTTCAAACCAAACTCAATATATCTCGACATAAAATGACATGAAATTACGACATCACATTATGACATAACACGACATACAAATTACGACATCTCGACATATCACATGACATGAAATCAAAACAACAAAATAAAACATAACAAAGCAATGACATCCACCCAACATAAATAAAACTTTTTGGTAGTATCGATTCTTCAGAAACACACTGCCACGACAACACTCACACTTTTTCGAAGATAAATGTTAACCTTAATCGGGAGTTTTCCTAGGCAGTATTAATTGCTCAGGATGTAATTAACTATAGGAGCTTGCTCCTATAGGAGATTAAAGAACTCAGAATAGGTATTTTACCTACAAGACCTCTCTGGTTATCCAAGATCTTCATATGATCTTCTTATATGAAAAACTTTAGTAATTACACAATTTGAAGACTTTTTCTATGAG
This sequence comes from Papilionanthe hookeriana x Papilionanthe teres, assembly GCA_022702705.1. Lineage (NCBI taxonomy): Eukaryota > Viridiplantae > Streptophyta > Magnoliopsida > Asparagales > Orchidaceae > Papilionanthe > Papilionanthe hookeriana x Papilionanthe teres. Next base: position 76,266,209 of record CM040435.1, on the reverse strand, counting down.
ATTATCATTTGGATCTCTTTTTCTCTCAATTTCTATCATGATTAATCCTTCTTCAAATTCTCCAAAGACTTCTGACAAAATGTCTAAGTAGAATAAGAATTAGGGTAATGGATAGAGAAAGAGAGTGGCGACTCCTTGACATTGACATGATACAGGAATTAACGGCGACGACATGCGATCCAAAAATATATTCTCATCACCATCAAAGAGTGGCGACTCCGCTGGGGACATTCTCTCTCCCCATCTTTGGTTAATCAATTTGTCCTCATGACTATGACAATTTGTCTTTTGAAAGACTAAATAATCATTTCTTTAGTTCTATATCTTACTCGATCTCGAGTAAAATAGAACTAATACCTCTTCGATTCAAAGATTTGTTCACGACTAACAAATCCTAGAGTCTTACATTTCCATAATCGACAGTACAAAATGACATAAAAGACATACAAAAACAACATGTGTTCCCTCCCTTCCCACCCAGGTACGGAGTGTTCATCGATTATGTTGTCAGACAGACCGATATTGTCGTTTTGAATAAGTTCGAGCAAATACTTTCTCAGCCAAACATGTTCAGTTTATACGGCTTGGTGGTTATGCTTTTTACGGCCTACGAACCACTTCACACAGGTTATGCCCTTATGGCCTCTGAACTTTATTCTTCGTGGTTATGCTTTTTACGACCTACAAACCATTCCCTTAGGTTATGCCCTTATGGCCTACGAACCTATTCTTCGTGGTTATGCTTTTTACAGACCTACGAATCACTCCCACAGGTTATGCTTTTTATGGCTTATGAACCTATTCTTCATGGTTATGCTTTTCACGACCTACGAACCACTCCTCTGGTTGATCTTTTTCTTACCCTCGAGGTTCGATTTGTCGATCTACCAAAGACTCTAAAAATCAAAATCATTAATCGAAATTTTGGAAGACGATCACTTTTGGATGAATTCCATCAAGGGTTTCCCTTAGGATAGCTTTGCGAAAAGAAAGAAATCAAGTTGGAGTGAAAATCGATCTATGTTTGAGTCCAGTTACAGGACTAGTCGACTAGCATGTCCTTTGTGGAGAAATGAAAATTGATACGTGACGAGGGATGAAATTTGAAATCTTTGGATCTAATATCTTTGGAATAAAACCCAAATTGATACGTGAGGTAGAATGAAATTTGAAATCTATGGATTTAATATCTTTGGAAATATTCTTCTCATTCACTTATTGACAAAAAGACAACTCGAAAGGAAGAATCAAGACAAAAAAAATCGACATTTTGACAAGAAAATTATGATTTCGAGGGGAAAATGAAATTAATACCCTAATAACTGGGCCCTTTATCTTAAATTTTCGAATTTGGGTCTAAATGAAAAATAAAATATTGTGATCGAAATGCAAGTAATTGACTAAAGATGTCACGAGCCTCTTAATCTTACGCCATGTGATTGGGTCCGACTTCGAATGAGTTATAATATCTCGGAATTTGTCTTAAGAAATATTTGAGAATTATTAATTAGGGGAGTTTGGACATTCAAAATCTTTAAAACATGCTCTACCAGATATAGAAATTCTCTGAGAAGAAGCTTGAGGTGAGTAGCAAATCAAAAATTGGTGTTTGAGTTCAGGCATTTAAAATCATTAAGTGTGCCCTACCAAAAAAAAAAAAAGAAAAAAAGAAAAAAAGATGTTTCTGAAAAGAAACTTGAGGTGGGCACAAAATCAAAAATTGGTGTCTCAATTCAAACATTCAAAATCTTTAACATGCTCCACTAGATATAGTAATTCCACGAGAAGAAGCTTGAGGTGAGCATAAAATCAAAAATTGGTGTTCAAATTCTCCCCTAATTGATAAATCTTGAAAAACGTCTTAAGAAAATTCTTCCAATATTATATTCAGGAAAGAATTAAGTGATCTCATCTTTTGGTTGACTATTAATTGGTTCAGACATATCTTTAGAAAATAAAAGATATTTTGATCACATTTTCGAAAAATTCCTTAGACCTTGAAAGAAAGAACTAAGGTAAATGGCTTTGTTATTGGAGATTAATGGAAATTATACTCTGAAGTCATAATTTTCCAAAGATCAACCCGATCCAATTTGGAAATGTTAAAGTGATTTTTGAAGGACAATCTGAATGATCTTTATAGAATTGGTGATTAATGGAAGCTTTATGAACCTACATGAACAACATCATTTGCTCTCAAAGAACGGGCCCTAAGTTGTGCTTCCACTTGAAGTGCAATGATCTTACTATAAATGACATCCACGAGACGAAATAACAAAAAAAATGAAATTACGGCTCGAAAAACTTGGAAGCTTGGAAGACTAGCAAGCATTATACGGGCCCATGATAAATTGGTTCACCCTAGGACACTCGAGATCGGGGTTTGGATTTAGGACTTCAAACACCTATCCTCATGGGAGGGCCCATATGCTTGTTAAGAAGACACATTTGGGGAAATCCTGCCAGTTGGTAGACTATCAAGAAGACATAATACACTCAATCAATGGGAAGTATTTGAAAAAGGTGCGACATAAACAAAAATGAATGACCAGGAAACAAATAACCAAAACCGACATTTTGACATTGACATTTCTAAGAGATAGTGTAAGACCTCCTTAAATGGAAGATGGCATGTACTCTTCTCGCTATTGGATGTAAGACCAACGGATATCGGCTTTCCTTTAGCAACCTTTCTTTGGATAGGATATAAGTCTTATATGCATTCATATTCCAAAACCGACATATCCACATTGACGTTTCTAAGAGATAGTGTAAGACCTCCTTATATGGAAGATGACATCTACTCTCTTTCTCGCTATTGGATATAAGACCATCATGACATTGGCTTTGCTTTAGCAATCTTTCTTTGGATAGGATATAAGTCTCATACGCATTCCTATTCCAAAATCGACATTTTGACATTGACATTTCTAAGAGATAGTGTAAGACCTCCTTATATGGAAGATGACATCTACTCTCTTTCTCGACTGATTGGATGTAAGACCATCGGACATTGGCTTTCCTTTAACAACCTTTCTTTGGATAGGATATAAATCTCGAAACGCATTCCTATTCCAAAATCGACGTTTCGACATTGAAACTTTTTTAGAGAAAATTGAATATGACATTTGTTCTCTTTCCTCGATTGTCACGATACATCGACGAGTTCAAAAATGCTTAAAACAAGGATTTTAAATTAAAAATGACAAACAACTTGTGATGATTAATATCTTTCGACTTGTAAGAGATCGAATCCTCGACGGATACACTCTTACGTTTACTGAGTTTGCCACTCTCTCTTATAGTTATTGGATATAAGTCCTTTCCTAACACGGAATATGGCATTCCTCTAACTTGACATTGACAATTGACATTTCCGAGAAATGGAATATGACATTCATTTTCTCTCTCCAGTTATCAGATGTAAGTCCATTCCTGACACAGAAGTTATGGCATTCCTATAACTCGACATTGACATTCGACATTTTGAGGAAAATAGAAAATGACATCTATTTTCTCTCTTCGGTTATTGGATATAAGTACTTTCCTGATGCGGAAATTACGACTTTCCTTTAACCAAATCTTGACATCGACATTTTGAGGAAAATAGAAAATGACATCTATTTTCTCTCTCCGGTTAGTGGATGTAAGTCCTTTCCTGACACGGAAATCATGGCTTTCCTCTAACCAAATCTTCACATCGACATTTTGAGGAAAATAGAAAATGACATCTATTTTCTCTCTTCGGTTATTGGATATAAGTCCTTTCCTGATACGGAAGTTATAGCTTTCCTCTAACCAAATATTGACATTGACATTTTTGTGGAAAATAGAAAATGACATCTATTTTCTCTCTTCGGTTATTGGATATAAGTCCTTTCCTGATGTGGAAATCACGGCTTTCCTTTAACCAAATCTTGACATTGACATTTTGAGGAAAATAGAAAATGACATCTATTTTCTCTCTTCGGTTATTGGATATAAGTCCTTTCCTGACACGGAAATCACGGCTTTCCTCTAACCAAATCACGACATCGACATTTTGAGGAAAATAGAAAATGATATCTATTTTCTCTACTTCGGTTATTGGATATAAGTCCTTTCTGATGTGGAAATCACGACTTTCCTTTAACCGAATCTTGACATCGACACTTTGAGGAAAATAGAAAATGACATCTATTTTCTCTCTCCGGTTATTGGATATAAGTTCTTTCCTGATACGGAAATTACGGCTTTCCTTTAACCAAATTTGACATTGACATCTTTGAGGAAAATAGAAAATGACATCTATTTTCTATCTTCGGTTATTGGATATAAGTCCTTTCCTGATACGGAAATCACGGCTTTCCTCTAACCAAATATTGACATTGACATTTTGAGGAAAATAGAAAATGACATCTATTTTCTCTCTTCGGTTATTGGATATAAGTCCTTTCTACGATACGGAAATCACGGCTTTCCTCTAACCAAATATTGACATTGACACATTGAGGAAAATAGAAAATGACATCTATTTTCTCTCTCCGGTTAGTGGATGTAAATCCTTTCCTGACACGGAAATCATGGCTTTCCTCTAACCAAATCTTAACATCGACATTTTGAGGAAAATAGAAAATGACATCTATTTTCTCTCTTCGGTTATTGGATATAAGTCCTTTCACGATACGGAAGTTATGGCTTTCCTCTAACCGAATATTGACATCGACATTTTGAGGAAAATAGAAAATGACATCTATTTTCTCTCTTCGGTTATTGGATATAAGTCCTTTCCTGATGTGGAAATCACGGCTTTCCTTTAACCAAATCTCGACATCGACACTTTGAGGAAAATAGAAAATGACATCTATTTTCTCTCTTCGATTATTGGATATAAGTCCTTTCCTGATACGGAAATTACGGCTTTCCTCTAACCAAGTCTTAACATTGACATTTTGAGAAATGAAAAATGACATCCATTTTCTCCCTCCTGTTATAGGGTATTCGTCCTTTCCTGACACGGAAATCACGACATTCCTTTAGCAAAATATCGACATCGACATTTTGAGAAATGAAATATGACATCCATTTTCCCTCCCGATAAATCTCTTTTCGAATACAAGAAGAAAATCTCTTCTTAGAACCGACATAAAAGACATACGACATCCTCACGGGAGCGAAATGATATCCCCTCCTTTCTCGATCATTATGAAATATCTACGAGACCACTTCGGTCAACGCCGATATGTGCGGAATAATTATATAGCATTCTACACATATTGGGGGCCCTTTGTTGACCTCATTTTACGATGAGTCGATACCCTTTGACTACAAAAGTCGGCTTTGGTCGAATTGGTCGAACCAGACCTAATGACCTACACTGTTGACCCCATAGGTCAACCTTTTGACCTAAAAAGTCAACTTTGGTCAAATTGGTCAAACTAGATCTAATGACCTACACTGTTGACCCCATAGGTCAACCTTATGACCTAAAAAGTCAACATTGTTCAAAATGGTCAAACCGGACCTAATGACCTGACCTATTGACCCCATAGGTCACCCTTTTGACCTCAAAAGTCGACATTGGTCAAAATGGTCGAGCCGGACCTAATGACTGCCACTGTTGACCCCGCAGGTCGACCTTTTGACCAAAAGGTCGACTTTGGTCAAAGCGAGTCAAACTAGACCTAATGACCTACCTCTGTTGACCCCATAGGTGACCCTTTTGACCTAAAAGTCAACTTTGGTCAAAATGGTTAAACCGGACCTAATGACTGCCACTGTTGACCCCATATGTCACCCTTTTGACCTAAAAAGTCAACTTTGGTCAAATTAGTCGAACTAGACCTAATAACTGCCACTGTTGACCCCATAGGTCACCCTTTGACCTAAAAGTCAACTTTGGTCGAAATGGTCGAACCGGACCCGATGACCGACCACTGTTGACCCCATAGGTCACCCTTATGACCTAAAAGTCAACATTGGTCAAATTGGTCAAATCGGACCTAATGACCTACACTGTTGACCCCATAGGTCAACCTTTGGACCTAAAAAGTCAACATTGGTCAAACTGGTCAAACCAGACCTAGTGACCTACACTATTGACCCCATAGGTCAACCTTTTGACCTAAAAAGTCAACTTTTGTCAAACTAGTCAAACCAGACCTAGTGACCTACACTGTTGACCCCATAAGTCAACCTTTTGACCTAAAATGTCAACTTTGGTCAAATTGGTCAAACCATACACTAATGACTGCTACCGTTGACCCATGAGGTCGACCTTTTGACTGAAAAATCAACTTTGGTCAAATTGGTCGAGACCGGACCGATGACCGATCCTGTTGACCCATAAATCAACCTTTTCACCCACTGACACATTTAAAACACCACAATGACAAAATTACAAGAATTGGACATCTTAAAATCAATTTGATCAATTTGGGCTCACTTGGGTCAACCTAAGTCAAAATTGGTCAACATCTATCTTTTTTGATTAAAATAAATAAAAATGAAATAAAAATAACAAAATTAATCAAATAATTAATTTCAAAATTATTTTGATTAATTAAAATGATTAATGATTTAATTTTCAAAATTTTAATTAAATGACATAATTAATTAAAATGAAAATTAAATTAAAATCATAAAATGACATAAAACAACAAAATTAATCAAATAATTAATTTCAAAATTATTTTGATTAATTAAAATGATTAATGATTTAATTTTCAAAATTTTAATTAAATGACATAATTAATTAAAATCATAAAATAACAAAAATGACAAAAATAATCAATTAATTAATTTGAAATTATTTTCAATTAATAAATTGATTAATAAAATAATTTCCACCAATTTTAGTTAATAAAATAATTAATTAAAATGGGAATTAAAGAAGAAATGAAATGACTTTTTAGCCTCTTCATAATTAATTGGGCTAAACCATCTTAAAGGCTTATTTAACATTTAATTAAGCCCATTTTAAGGCCCATTACCGATGGCTTAACATCCATGGTTATGCATGGGATGAGGTGTCACCACCTCCTTCACTCTAAACACATTTTCTCCTTAACGTGGCCGACCAACACAAGGCCATCTTCTCCACCTCCCAAGCCACCCAATGGGAGGAAAACCACACATGAAACCCCCCCCTTACCATGGTTAATGGTAATGATGAAGGGTAGGCATATGTGTCACCATTTGCCAAGCCAAAGAAGTGAGGTGTAAGCTCATTAGCAAGTGAAACAACAGCTCACAAGTAACCTCCCACAATGGCCAATGGACAAGAGACAAAGAGATGAAACTCATCATGAAAAACTTAGGGAGAAGTATCCAAGCCTATCTCCAGCCAATTGATCACCCAATCGAGTGATAGAGGAGGTAAGTAATCCCCTAGAAACGGCTTAAACCAAGCCGACACCATCACCTTGCTATAAAAAGACCCCATGGCCAGAAACTAGCAAGAGAGGAGAAAATATTTAGGGAGGTCCATAGGCTGCTCAAACCCTCTTGCTCCCAACACAAAACTTCTTCCTAAGAGCTTCGATAATCTTTTAGGATCAATCCGAAGCCATAGTTTCAGCCCATTTGAGCCAATTTGACCAATTTTCAAAAACAGCCCAAATTAGGCATTTTTCCCAAATTCCTCTCTAAGCCCTACTTCTGGAACAAATTGCTGCAGCAATTATCTTCTATTGGGGTCCTAGAAGGCAACCATAAAGTCTGATCTAGCTTGATTTGCTTGTGGCCAAGGAATGGAATTTATCTTTGCAAAATAAATTCTATTTTTGATAAATCATGTGCCATACTGGTTCAAAAGTGTATCATCAGCGTATGGATAGATACCTCTCATCCAGATGAGAATTTTAAAAATAAAATCACTCAATTTTGTCAAGAAATGAGTGAGATATTAACATTTGAAGTTCAAGGGTTTCAGAATTTTCGAAGTAAATCCCGAATTTTCTCAGCCGTCCGATCCCGCGCTTTTGGGATGGACGGCGCTGATCTGCGCCCGCGGTGTCCTCTGTCCGACCCGTTGCACGGGATCTTTCCGCCCGTTCGACGCGTCCGAGGACACGCGTCGGCGGCGGGAAGTTTTGGCGGCGCAGAATTAAAAAAAAAAGAAAAAATTTATTTTAACCCTTCAAACGTCAAAAATTCATATCTTTTTAACCAGAGGTCATAAAAATAAAATAAAAATACCTCTGGAAAGCTCTTGAAGAGGAGAAAATTATGAGACCAAAATCATAATTATATTCTCAGTATTTAATTTTTAATTAATTAAATACTCTCTGGAGTATTTTAATTATTAAAAATTATTTATAGATCAAAAAATTATGAAACTTTGCGACATTTATCTTTGTGTTTTTAGGGACCTTCCATAATTTTTCTAAGGACAGAAAACATGCCTAGGATACTTTTCTTAAATTTTCAAGTTTCTTTGTTATTATTTCAAATAATAATTATAAAAATTTGAAAATTAAGAAAATAAAAATACAAATAACTAGGAATGATAGGGCAACAAACAATGACCCTAGGAAAAATATTTCTAAGTCATAGAAACAATCTTGAATGACATTTGGAAATTTAGGGTTAAAATCATTTACTAATTAAATAATTTTGATCCTAAAATGATCCTTTATAAAATTGAACTATTTTCATCAACAATCTAAATTTGAGAATGGTTCTAGCCTATGATAGGCTAATAATAAACCTCACTTGAGTCTAAAATGACAAGATTAGATTCATTTGAGGCTTAAAATGACATTTAAACCCATTAAACCTTACCTAAATTAGGTTTAATAAAAATTAAACTTCTTTAATTAAGTTTAAAGACACACTAAACTTAATTAACCCATTAAACCTTACCTAAATTAGGTTTAATAAAAATTAAACTTCTTTAATTAAGTTTAAAGACACACTAAACTTAATTAACCCGTTAAACCTTACCTAAATTAGGTTTAATAAAAATTAAGCTTCTTTAATTAAGTTTAAAGACACATTAAACTTAATTAACCCATTAAACCTTTCCTAAATTAGGTTTAATAAAAATTAAACTTCTCTAATTAAGTTTAAAGACACACTAAACTTAATTAACCCATTAAACCTTACCTAAATTAGGTTTAATAAAAAATAAACTTCTCTAATTAAGTTTAAAGACATAATAAACTTAATTAACCCATTAAACCTTACCTAAATTAGGTTTAATAAAAATTAAACTTCTCAAATTAAGTTTAAAGACATAATAAACTTAATTAACCCATTAAACCTTACCTAAATTAGGTTTAATAAAAATTAAACTTCTCTAATTAAGTTTAAAGACATAATAAACTTAATTAATCCATTAAACCTTACCTAAATTAGGTTTAAAAAAAATTAAACTTCTCTAATTAAGTTTAAAGACATAATAAACTTAATTAACCCATTAAACCTTACCTAAATTAGGTTTAATAAAAATTAAACTTCTTCAATTAAGTTTAAGGACACACTAAACTTAATTAAACCCATTAAACCTTACCTAAATTAGGTTTAATAAAAATTAAACTTCTTTAATTAAGTTTAAGGACACACTAAACTTAATTAACCAATTAAACCTTACCTAAATTAGGTTTAATAAAAAATCAAACCTTTTTTAATTAAGTTTAAGGACACACTAAACTTAATTAACCCATTAAGCCTTAGTTAAATTAGGTTTAATAAAAATTAAACTTCTTTAATTAAGTTTAAAGACATAATGAACTTAATTAACCCATTAAACCTTACCTAAATTAGGTTTAATAAATATTAAACTTCTTTAATTAAGTTTAAAGACATAATAAACTTAATTAACCCATTAAACCTTACCTAAATTAGGTTTAATGAAAATTAAACTTCTTTAATTAAGTTTAAAGACACACTAAACTTAATTAACCCATTAAACCTTACCTAAATTAGGTTTAATAAAAGTTAAACTTCTTTAATTAAGTTTAAAGACACACTAAACTTAATTAACCCATTAAACCTTACCTAAATTAGGTTTAATAAACATTAAACTTCTTTAATAAAGTTTAAGGACACACTAAACTTAATTAACCAATTAAACCTTACCTAAATTAGATTTAATAAAAGTTAAACTTCTTTAATTAAGTTTAAGGACACACTAAACTTAATTAACCAATTAGACCTTACCTAAATTAGGTTTAATAAAAAAAATCAAACTTTTTTAATTAAGATTAAGGACACACTAAACTTAATTAACCTATTAGACCTTACCTAAATTAGGTTTAATAAAAATTAAACTGTTTTTAATTAAGTTTAAGGACATATTAAACTTAATTAATCAAAACTAAACTCCCTTAATTAGGTTTAAAGACATATTAAACTTAATTAATCAAAACTAAACTCCCTTAATTAGGTTTAAAGACCTACTAAACTTAATTAACCTCCTTAAACATAAGGTTTAATCAAACATAAATCCTAATTAGGTCTAACCCTTAGACCTAATTAAACCATTAAACCTTAACTAGCTAAGGTTTAATCAAACCTAAACCCTAATTAGGTCTAACCCTTAGACCTAATTAAACCATTAAACCTTAACTAACTAAGGTTTAATCAAACTTAAACCCTAATTAGGTCTAACCATTAGACCTAATTAAACCATTATGCCCTAACTAACTAAGGTTTAATCAAACTTAAACCCTAATTAGGTCTAACCCTTAGACCTAATTAAACCATTAAACCTTAACTAACTAAGGTTTAATCAAACCTAAACCCTAATTAGGTCTAACCCTTAGATCTAATTAAACCATTAAACCTTAACTAACTAAGGTTTAATCGAACCTAAACCACTAATCAAGTCTAACCCATTGGACCTAATTAAACCATTAGACCTTAACTAACTAAGGTTTAATCGAACTTAAACCACTAATTAGGTCTAACCCTTGGACCTAATTAAACCATTAAACCTTAACTAACTAAGGTTTAATCAAACCTAAACCCTAATTAGAGTCTAACCCTTAGATCTAATTAAACCATTAAACCTTAACTAACTAAGGTTTAATCGAACCTAAACCACTAATTGAGTCTAACTCATTGGACCTAATTAAACCATTAGACCTTAACTAACTAAGGTTTAATCAAACTTAAACCCTAATTAGGTCTAACCCTTAGACCTAATTAAACCATTAAACCTTAACTAACTAAGGTTTAATCAAACCTAAACCCTAATTAGGTCTAACCCTTAGATCTACTTAAACCATTAGACCTTAACTAACTAAGGTTTATTCAAACTTAAACCCTGATTAGGTCTAACCCATTAGACCTAATTAAACAATTAGACCTTAACTAACTAAGGTTTAATCAAACCTAAACCCTAATTAGATCTAACCATTAGATCTAATTAAACCATTAAGCCTTAACTAACTAAGGCTTAACTAAATTCAAATCCTAGTTAGGTCTAAACCTTAGACTTAATAAGACCATTAAGCCTTAATTAACCAAGGTTTAAAAAAAAATCAAACCTGACTTAAGCTTAACCCATTTAGACTTAAGTCAAACCAAACATAGTTAGATCTAAGTCAAACATAAGTCCAATCTACACTGAACTTAAGTCAAACCTAAACCAAACCCTTAGGTTCAACCTGACATGAACCTAAATCAAACCTAAACCTAACTTAAGTCTAACCTACATTAGACTTAAGTCAAACCTAACTTAGGTTCAACCTGACATGAACCTAAGTCAAACTCAAACCTAACTTAAGACTAACCCACAATAGACTTAAGTTAAACCAAACTTAGGTTTAACCTGACATGAACTTAAGTCAAACTTAAACCTAACTTAAGTCTAACCTATATTGGACTTAAGTCAAACCAAACTTAGGTTCAACCCACATTGAACCTAAATCAAACTTAAACCTAACTTAAGTCTAACTTACATTAGACTTAAGTCGGATCAAACTTAGGTTCGACCCACATCGAACCTAAATCAAACCTAAACCTAGCTTAAGTCTAACCTACATTAGACATAAGTCAAACCAAACTTGAGGTTCGACCACATCGAACCTAAATCGATCCTAAACCTAGCTTAAGTCTAACCTACATTAGACATAAGTCAAACAAAACTTAGGTTCGACCACATTGAACCTAAATCGAACTCTAAACCTAACTTAAGCCTAATCTACATTAGACTTAAGTCAAACCAAACTTAGGTTCGACCCACATGAATCTAAATCAAACCTAAACCTAACTTAAGCCTAATCTACATTAGACTTAAGTCGAACCAAACTTAGGTTCGACCATATTGAACCTAAATCGAACTATAAACCTAACTTAAGCTAATCTACATTAGACTTAAGTCGAACCAAACTTAGGTTCAACCCGCATTGAACCTAAATCAAACCTATACCTAACTTAAGCTCAATCTACATTAGACTTAAGTCGAAGCCAAACAGGTTCGACCACATTGAACTTAAATCAAACTTAAACCTAACTTAAGTCTAACCTACATTAGACTTAAGTCAGACAAAACTTAGGTTCAACCCACATTGAGCCTAACCTTAACATAACCTAACTTGAGTTCAACCTAACTTGAACTCAAGTTAACCTAAACTTTAGGTTCAACAAACATTGAATCTAACCTAAACATAACCTAACTTGAGTTCAACCTAACTTGAACTCAAGTTAACCTAAACGTTAGATTCAACCCAAATTGAATCTAAATCGACATAAACCTTAGATTCAATCCAAATTGAATCTAAATCCACATAAACCTTAGATTCAACCCAAATTGAATCTAAATCGACATAAACCTTAGATTCAACCCAAATTGAATCTAAATCGACATAAATCTTAGATTCAATCCAAATTGAATCTAAATTGACATAAACCTTAGATTCAACCCAAATTGAATCTAAATCGACATAAACCTTAGATTCAAACCAAATTGAATCTAAATGGACATAAACCTTAGATTCAATCCAAATTGAATCTAAATCGACATAAACCTTAGATTCAACCCAAATTGAATCTAAATCGACATAAACCTTAGATTCAATACAAATTGAATCTAAATCGACATAAACCTTAGATTCAATCCAAATTGAATCTAAATCGACATAAACATTAGGTTCAACCCAAATTGAACCTAAATCGATATAAACCTTAGGTTCAACCCAAATTGAACTTAAATCGACAAAATTAAACAAAAATCGACATAATCAACATAAATTTGACATTTCAAACATAAATCAACATGATCAACATAAATTTGACATTCCAAACAAAAATCAACATAACCGTCATAAAATTGACATTCTAAACTAAAATCGACATAATCAACATAGATTTGACATTTTAAACAATTAATCGACAAAACCAAACATTTAATCGACAAAACCGACATAAATTTGACATTCCAAACGTTTAATTGACAAAATCGACATAAATTTGACATTTCAAACAAAAATCGACATAACCGACATAAATTCGACATTTCAAACGAATATCGACATAACAGACATAAATTCGACATTTCAAACGAATATCGACATAATCGACATAAATTCGACATTTCAAACCAAAACCGACATAAACGACATAAATCTGACATTTCAAACCAAATTAAACAATCACCGATATTAAATGATATTAATCGACATTGCAAATCAAATTCAACATTAAATGACATTTCAAACCAAATTCAATAAACACCGACATTAAAAGACATTAATCGACATTTCAAACCAAACTCAATATATCTCGACATAAAATGACATGAAATTACGACATCACATTATGACATAACACGACATACAAACTACGACATCTCGACATATCACATGACATGAAATCAAAACAACAAAATAAAACATAACAAAACAATGACATCCACCCAACATAAATAAAACTTTCTGGTTGTATCGATTCTTCAGAAACACACTGCCACGACAACACTCACACTTTTTCGAGGATAAATGTTAACCCTAATCGGGAGTTTTCCTAGGTAGTGTTAATTGCTCAGGATGTAATTAACTATAGGAGCTTGCTCCTATAGGAGATTAAAGAACTCGGGATAGGTATTTTACCTACAAGACCTCTCTGGTTATCCAAGATCTTCATATGATCTTCTTATATGAAAAACTTCGGTAATTACACTGATACGAAGACTTTTTCTATGAGATTATCATTTGGATCTCTTTTTCTCTCAATCTCTATCATGATTAATCCTTCTTCAAATTCTCCAAAGACTTCTGACAAAAAGTCTAAGTAGAATAAGAATTAGGATAATGGATAGAGAAAGAGAGTGGCAACTCCTTGACATTGACATGATACAGGAATTGCCGGCGATGACATGCGATCCAAAAATATATTCTCATCGCCATCAATATTATTTATAAAATATAAATATATGTATATATAAATATATATATATATATATATATATATATTATAGTATTTTTTATTTTAAATGTTTTAAGTATAGTACATTATTTATAAATATATTTTAATTATAAAAATATTTAATTATTAAATAAATTATAAATAAAAATATTGGGTCGAAAGGGTTTATCATTGGGTCGAGAATTGATCATTTTGACCAAATTCACTTTATGGTCGAAGATTAACTTTTTGGGTCGATAAATGGTCATTAATTCAAAAATTGGTTATTTTGACCAAAATTGACTTTTGGTCAAAAGTTGCCCTATTGGGTCAATGGGTTTGTCATTGGATCAAGGATTGACCATTTTGACCAAAGTTAACTTTTTTGTCAGAGATTGACTTATTGGGTCATTAATTCAAAAATTATTTATTTTGACCAAAATTGAATTTTTGGTCAAATGTTGACTTATTAGGCAAATGAGTTGGTCATTGGGTCAAGGATTGACCATTTTGACCAAAGTTGACTTTTGGTCAAAAGATGACCTATTGGGTCAATGGGTTGGGCATTAGGTCAAAGATTAACCATCTTGACCAAAGTTGACTTTTTGGTCAGAGATTGGTTTATTGGGTCAAAAATTAATCATTAAGTCAAAAATTGACTATTTTAATCAAAATTGATTTTTTGGTCAAAAGTTGACCTATTTGGGTCAACGAGTTGGTCATTGGGTTAAGGATTGACTATTTTGGCCAAAGTTATCTTTTGGTCAAAATTTGACCTATTTAGATCAATGAGGCGGTCAGTAGGTCAAAAATTGACAATTTTTAGCAAAATTGACTTTTTGGTCAAAAGTTGACCTATTGGGTCAATAGGTTGGTCATTTGGTCAAGGATTAACCATTTTGGCCAAAATTGACTTTTTAGTCAAAAGTTAACAAATTGGGTCAATTGGTTGGTCATTAGATGAAGGATTGAACATTTTCACCCAAGTTGACATTTAGGTCATTGTGTCAGAAATTAACCATTTTGACCAATTTTGACTTTTGGTCAAAAGTTAACCTTTTGGGTCAATGAGGTGGTTATTAGGTCGAAAATTGTCAATTTTGACCAAAATTGACTTTTTTGTTCAAAAGTTGACCTAATGGGTCAATAATTGGTAACTATGTCAAAAATTTACTATTTTGACCAAAATTACCTTTTTAGTCAAAAGTCGATCTATTGGGTTAGTGGGTTGGTTATTGGGTCAAGGATTGACAATTATGACCAAAGTTGACTTTTGGTCGAAGATTTACTTATTGGGTTAATAATTGGTTATTAGGTCGAAAATTGTCGATTTTGACTAAAAAGTTGATGTTTTGGTCGAAATTTGATTAATTCGACGACGGGTTGGTCATTGGGTCAAAAATTGACCATTTTGACCAAAGTTGACTTTTTGGTCAAAAGTTGACCTATTTGGTTAATGGGGGGTCATTAGGTCGAAATTTGATTATTTTGACTAAAATTGACTTTTTGGTCGAAAGTTGACATATTGGGTCGATGGGTTGGTTATTGGGTTTGATCATTTTGACCAAAGTTGACTTTTGGTCAAAAGTTAACTTATTAGGTCGATGGGTTGGTCATTGGGTCGGAAATTGACCATTTTAACTAAAGTTGACTTTTTGGTCGGAAGTTCACTCTATTAGATTCGATGGGTTTGTCATTGGGTCAAAGATTGACCATTTTGACCAAAGTTGACTTTTTGGTCAGAGATTGGCTTAGTGGGTAAATTATTGGTCATTTGGTTAAAAATTAACTATTTTGACCAAATTGAATTTTTTGTCAAAAGTTAACCCATTAGGTCAATGGGGTGAACGTTGGATCAGGAATTAACCATTTTGACCAAAGATGACTTTTTGTCAAAAGTTGACCTACTGGGTTAATGGGTTGGTCATTAGGTCAAGGATAGATCATATTGACCAAAGTTAACTTTTTGGTCAGAGATTGGCTTACTGGGTTAATAATTGGTCATTAGGTCGAAAATTGACTATTTTGACCAAAATTGATTCGTTGGTCAAACATTGACCTACTTGGATCGATGTGTTGGTCGTTAGGTCAAAATTGATCATTTTGACCAAAGTTGACTTTTAGTCGAAAGTTGACTTATTGGATCGATGGGTTGGTCATTAGAGTCGAAGGATTGATCATTTTGACCATAGTTGACTTTTGGTTAGATATTAACTTATTGGGTATAAAATTGGTCAATAGGTCAAAAATTGATTATTTTAACCAAAATTAATTTTTATTGAAAGTTTACCCATTAGATTGATGAGTGGCATTAGATCGAGAAATTAACCATTTTGACTAAAGTTGACTTTTAGGTCGAAAGTTGACTATTTAGTCGATGAGTTGGTAATTGGGTCGAAGATTTAACCATTTTGACTAAAGAAAACTTTTTGGTCAAAATTTGATATATTGGGTCAATAGGTAGGTCATTGGATCAAAAATTGACATTTTGACCAAAGTTAACTTTTTGGTCAAAAGTTGATCTATTGGGTTAATGGGTGGTCATTAGGTCAAATATTGACTATTTTGACCAAAATTGACTTTTTGGTCAAAAGTTGTCTTGTTAGGTCAATGTGTTTGTCATTGGGTGAAGGATTGATTATTTTGATAAAAACCAACTTTTTGGTCAGAGATTGACTTAATTGGTCATTAATTGGTCATTAGGTAAAAAATTGGCTATTTAGACCAAGATTGAATTTTTGGTCAAAAGTTAACCCATTTGGACAACGGGGAGGCCATTGGATCAGAAATTGACCATTTCGACCAAAGTTGACTTTTTGGTCAAAAGTTGACATATTTGGCTGATGTGTTGGTAATTGGATCAGAAGTTGACCATTTTTACCAAAGATGAATTTTTGGTCAAAAGATGACATATTGGGTCGATGGGTTGGTCATTGGGTCAAAAATTGTCCATTTTGACCAAAGTTGACTTTTTGGTCAAAAGTTAACTCTGTTAGATCGATGGGTGGTCATTTGGTCGAAAATTGATTATTTTGATCAAAATTAGCTTTTTGGTCGAAAGTTAACTTATTGGATCTATGGGTTTGTCATTGGATCAAGGATTGACCATTTTGACTAAAGTTAGTTATTTGGTCGAGAGATTGACTTATTGGGTCGATAATTGGTCATTAATTCAAAATTTTTATTTTGATTGAAATTGACATTTTGTTCGAATGTTGACTTATTAGGCCGATGGGTTGGTCATTAGATCGAGGATTGATCATTTTGACTAAAGTTGACTTTTTGGTCGAAAGATGTCTTATTAGGTCGATGGGTTGGGCATTAGGTCATAGATTAACCATCTTGACCAAAGTTGACTTGTTGGATAGAGATTGGTTTCTTGGGTCGAAAATTGGTCATTAGGTCGAAAATTGATTATTTTAATCGAAATTGGCTTTTTGGTCAAAGTTGACATATTGGGTAAATGGATTGGTCATTGGGTTAAGGATTGACAATTTTGACCGAAGTTGTCTTTTGGTCAAAATTTGATCTATTTAGGTCAATGAGGCGGTCTGTAGATCAAAAATTGAAAATTTTGAGCAAAATTGACTTTTTGGTCAAAAGTTGACCTTTTGGGTCAATAGGTTGGTCATTGGGTCAATGATTAACTATTTTGGCCAAAGTTGACTTTTTAGTCAAAAGTTAACAAATTGGGTCAATGGGTTGGTCATTGGATGAAGGATTGACCATTTTCACTAAATTTAACATTTAGGTCATTGTGTCAGAAATTGACCATTTTAACCCAATTTGACTTTTTGGTCAAAAGTTGACCTTTTGGGTCAATGAGGTGGTCATTAGGTCAACAATTGCCAATTTTGAGCAAAATTGGATTTTTTGTTCCAAAGTTGACCTGTTGGGTCAATAATTGGCAATTATGTAAAAATTTACTATTTTGACCAAAATTGATTTTTGAATGAAAGTCGATCTATTGGGTCGGTGGGTTAGTTATTGGATTGAGATTTAGCATTTTGACCAAAGTTATCTTTTTTTTCAAAAGTTGATATGTTGGGTCAAAGGGTTTGTCATTGGGCCAAGGATTGATAATTATGACCAAAGTTGACTTTTTGGTCAGAGATTTACTTATTGGGTCAATAATTGGTCATTAGGTCCAAATTGTCTATTTTGACCTAAAAAGTTGACTTTTTGGTCAAAATTTGACCAATTTAGTCAATGGATTGATCATTGGGTCAGAAATTGACCATTTTGACCAAAGTTGACTTTTTGGTCAAAATTTGACTTTATTTGGTCGATGGGTGGTCATTAGGTCAAAAAATGACTATTTTGACCAAAATTGACTTTTTGGTCAAAATTTAACTTACTAGGCAATGGGTTTGTCATTGGGTTAATCATTGACCATTTTGTCCAAAGTTGACTTTTTGGTCAGAGATTGACTTATTGGGTCAATAATTAGTTATTAATTCAAAAAATTGACTATTTTAGTCATTAGGTCAAAAATTAATTATTTTGACCAAAATTAAGTTTTTGGTCAAAAGTTGAGCCATTGGGTCAACGGGGAGGTCATTATGTCAGAAGTTGACCATTTTGACTAAAATAAACTTTTTTGGTCAGAAGTTGACCTATGTTGGTCAAAAGTTGACTTATCATTTGACCAAAGTTGACTTTTTGGTCAAAAGTTAACTTATTGGGTCAATCGGTGGTTATTCAATCAAAAATTGACTATTTTGTTCAAAATTGACTATTTGGTCAAAATTTGACCTATTGGGTCAATGGGTTTGTCATTGGGTTAAGGATTGATTATTTTGACTAATGTTGACTTTTGGGTCAGAGATTAACTTATTGAGTGAATAATTGGTCATTAGATAAAAAATTATCTATTTTAACCAAAATTTACTTTTTGTTCAAAAACCGACATATTGGGTCAATGGGTTGGTCATTGGGCCAGAAATTGGCCATTTTGACCAAAGATGACTTTTTGGTCAAAAGTAGACCTATTGGGTCATTGGGTTAAAAATTGACCATTTTAACCAAAGTTGACTTTTAGGTCAAAAGTTGACCTATTTGGTCAATGAGTTTGTAATTGGGTCAAGAATTAACCATTTTGACCGAAGATGATTTTTTGGACAAAAGTTGATCTATTGGGTTAGTGGGTTGGTCATTGTGTAAAAATCGACTATTTTGACCAAAGTCGACTTTTGTTCAAAAGTTGACCTATTGGGTCAAAGGGTGAAAATTGACTTTTTGGTCAAAAGTTGACCTATTTGGTTAATGCGTTTGTCATTGGGTCAAGGTTGACCATTTTGACTAAAGTTGACTTTTTTGTTAGAGATTGACAATTGGGTCAATAATTGGTCATTAACTCAAAAATAGAATATTTTGACCAAAATTGACTTTTTGGTCAAAAGTTAACCTAATGTGTCAATGGTTTGGGCATTAGGTCAGGGATTGATCATCTATATTTAATAGTTAAGTAAATTATAAATAAAAATATATATATAGGTAAATATATATATATATATATATGCATATACATATATTTATGTAATATTATTTTATTATTTTAAATGTTTTAAGTATAGTATATTTTTCATAAATATAATTTAATTATAAAAACAATTAATAATTAAATAAATTATAAATAAAAATATATTGATAGCTATATATAAATATATATTTATAAATATATCTATAAATATATATATAAATATACATATATATTTATATTATATTATTTTTTTATTTCAAATATTTTAAGTATAACATATTATTTATAAATATAATTTAATTAAAAAATATTTAATAATTAAAAAAATAATAAATAAAAAAATACATATAGTTATATATATATATATATAAATTTATTTAATATTATTTTTTAAATTTAAATATTTTAACTAAAGTATATTATTTATAAATATAATTTAATTTAAAAAAGATTCAATAATTAAATAAATTATAAATAAAAAAAATATATATAAGTATATATATATATATATATATATATATATATATATATATATATATATATATATATATATATATATATATATATATATATAATTATTATTTTTTAAATATTTTAAGTATAGTATATTATTTATAAATATAATTTAATTATACAAATATTTAATAGTTAAATAAAATATATATATATATATAGGTATATATAAATATATATTAATATATAGATATATAGTTATTTAATATCATTTTTTATTTTAAATATTTTAAGTATAGTATATTATTTTAAAATATAATTTAATCATGAAAATATTTAATAGTTAAATAAATTATAAATAAATAAATTTATATATGTATATATAAATATATATAGCTTTATTTTTTTATTTTAAATATTTTAAGTATATTATATTATGTATGAATAAAATTTAACTATAAAAAATATAGTAATTAAGAAAATTATAAATAAAAATTTATATATAAAGGTACATAAATATAAATTTATATATATTAAAAAATTTATTTAATATTATTTTTTTATTTTAAATATTTTAAGTTTAGTATTACGATTTTAAATATAATTTAATTATAAAAATATTTAATAATTAAGAAAATAATTTAAATATTCATACTTATAAAAAAATTTATTTAGCATTATTATTTTATTTTAAATATTTTATGCATAGTACATTATTTTTAAATATAATTTAATTATAAAAATAATTAATAGTAACATAAATTATAAATAAATAAGTTTATATATATATATATATATATATATATATATATATATATATATATATATATATATATATATATATATTATTATTTTTATTTTAAGTATTTTAAGTATAGTATTTTTTTAAAAAGATAATTTATTTATAAAATAGTTAATAGTTAAATAAATTATAAATAAATAAATATATATATATATATATATATATATATATATATATATATATATATATATATATATATATATATGTATGTATAAATATATATATTCATATATATATATATATATATATATATATATATATATATATATATATATATATATATATATATATATATATATATATATATATATATATATATATATATATATATATATATGAATATATATATTTATATATATATATATATATTTTAAATAAATATATATATATATATATATATATATATATATAAATATATATATATATATATATATATTTATTTATTTATTTAATATTTTATTTTATAAATATATATATATATATATAGATATATATAAATAAATATATATAGATATATAAGTATTTATATAATTTTATTTATTTATTTTAAATATTTTAAGTATAGTATATTATTTAAAATAATAATTTAATCATAAAAATATTTAATAGTTAAATTAATTATAAATAAATAAATTTATATCTATATATATATATATATATATATATATATAAATAATATTTTTTTTATTATTTTAAATATTTTAAGTATTGTATATTATTTATATATATAATTTAACTATAAAAATATTTAATAATTAAGAAAATTGTAAATAAATAAATAGATATATATATATAGAGGTACATATATATATATATATATATATATATATATATATATATATATATATATATATATAAATTTATTTAATAATATTTTTTTATTTTAAATATTTTAAGTGTATTATATTATTTTTTAAATATAAATTAATTATAAAAATATTTAATAGTTAACAAAATTATAAATTACAAATTATATATATATATATAGTATATATATATATATATATATATATATATATATATATATATATATATATATATATATATATATATAATATTATTATATTATTTTAAATATTTTAAGTATAGTATATTATTTTTAAATATAATTTAATTATAAAAATATTTAATAGTTTAAAAAATTATAAATATATATATATATATATATATATATATATATATATATATATATATATATATATATATATATATATATATATATATATATATATATATTAACTTATTTATATATATTTATTTATTTAATATTTTTGTTTATAAATATATATTTATATATAGGTATATATAAATATATATATATATATATATATATATATATATATATTTATTTATTTAATTATATTTTTTATTTTAAATATTTTATGTATAGTATATTATTTAAAAATATAATTTAATCATAAAAATATTTATTATTTAAATTAATTTTAAATAAATAAATTTATATCTGTAAATATATATATATATATATATATATATTTATATAAAATTATTTTTTTATTTAAAATATTTTAAGTATAGCATATTATTTATAAATGTAATTTAATTATAAAAATATTTAGTAATTAAAAAAATAATAAATAAATAAATATATATATATATATATAGGTATATATAAATATATATTTATATGTTTATATAAAAATTTATATAGTTTCTTTTTTATTTTAAATACTTCAAGTATAGTATATTATTTTTAAATATAATTTAATTATAAGAATATTTAATAGTTAACAAAATAAATAAATAAATATATATTTATTTTTTTATATAAAAGTATATATATAGGTATATATATATATATATATATATATATATATATATATATATATATATATATATATATATATATATATATATATATATATATATATATATGTATATATAAATTTATTTAATATTATTTTTTATTTTAAATATTTTTAGTGTAGTATATTATTTATAAATATAATTTAATTATAAAAATAATTAATAATTAAAAAAATTATAAATAAAAAAATATATATAGAGGTACATAAATATATATTTATATGTATAAAAAAATTTATTTAATATTATTTTTTTATTTTAAATATTTTAAGTATAATATATTATTAATAAATTTATTTTAATTATAAAATTATTTAATAGTTAAGAAATGATAAATATACATAAATATATATATATATATATATATATATATATATATATATATATATATATATATATATATATATATATATATATATATATATATATATATATATATATATTTATATATATAAAAATATATTTATATATATTTATATATAAATCTATATAATATTATTTTTTTATTTTAAATATTTTAAGTATAGTATATTATTTTTAAATATAATTTAATTATAAAAAAATTTAATAGTTAAAAAAATTATAAATAAATAAATAAATAAATATTATTATTATTATTATTATTATTATATATATATATATATATATATATATATATATTTAATTTTAATTTTTTAATATAATATATGTATAGGTATATATAATTATATATATAAATATATATTTATTTATTATTATTTTTTATTTTAAATATTTTAAGTATAGTATATTATTTAAAAATATATTTTAATCATAAAAATATTTATTAGTTAAATAAATTATAAATAAATAATTTTATATCTGTATATATAAATATATATATAACACTGTCGTTGCCGGTCTCAAACCCGGATGTGAAAAGTGTAGGGTTGCGTTAGGTAGTCGACAGCCAGCGTAAAACTTGTCGAAAAAAAAGCATGACATGAATCGTTTTGATCATTGTGTAAGTGCTAGGCCATCCCCTGGAAGCGACGCGCTCTATGGCCTGAATACAGTGGAAAGTGTGCAAGGGCCGCTACACCGGCTCCTGGGTGTAGTGTCAAGTAAGTAAGGGTTCCCACATACGGACGGATGCGGGTAAAGAAATTAGTCCATGATACTAGTATTAGGATAGGATCTTGGAATATAGGTACTCTCAATGGTAAACTAATGGAATTGGTTGATATTATGATCCATAGAAAGATTAATATCCTATGCATTCAAGAAACTAAATGGGTTGGAGAAAAAGCTAAGGAGATTGATAACTTAGGTTTTAAACTATGGTATTTTGGTAAGAGTCGTACTAGAAATGGTGTATGTGTAATTATAGATAAGAGTTTGAAAGATAATGTTATTAAAATTAATAGAGTTGGAGATAGAATTATAACACTTAAAATTATTATTGATACTAAGATTTTTAATATTATAAGTTCTCATGCTCCTCAAGTTGGTTTAGATATATGCTCTAAAGATAAATTCTGGAATGATTTAGAAGACTTAATACACTTGATACCCCTTGAAGAAAAAATTTTTATTGGAGGAGATTTAAATGGTCATGTCGGTAGAGTGGTAGAAGATTTCAGAGATATTCATGGTGGCTACGGTTATGGAGCGATTAAGAAAGAAGGTAGAGCCATTTTAGATTTTGCTTTAGCGTATGATATGATTATTACTAATACTTTATTCAAGAAAAGAGATGAGCATCTTATTACTTATAATAATGGATCTAATAAAACACAAATTGATTATTTTCTTATAAGAAGAAGAGATCGTCGAGATTGTAAGGATTGTAAGGTCATTCCAAGTGAGCAATTAAGTACCTAACATCGATTATTAGTTCTAGATTTTAAGATGAAGAGTTGTAAAATAAAGAATACTAGGATTCAACAACGTAGAATAAGATGGGGGCACCTAAAAGACACAAATAAAATTATTTTTATGAGTAAAATTCAAGATTTAAATATTTGAGATGTTCATGAAGACGCGAATGTTATGTGAGAAAAATTAACTAATACTATTAAACAAGTGGCTAAAGATGTACTTGGAGAATCAAAAGAAAAAGTTTCTATAAATAAAAATTGTTGGTGGTGGAATAAAAATGTGCAAGAAAAGATAAAATATAAGAAATTATGTTATAAAAATTAGTTTAAATGTAAAAGCGTAGAGAACTGGGAAAAATATATAACGGCCCACAGGGAGTGTAAAAGAATAATCTGTGACGCTAAAAATTCTACATTTAGTGATCTTTATAACATGTTAGATACTAAGGAAGGTGAAAAGTATATAAACTAGCCAAACAAAGAGAAAAGAAAAGTAAAGATTTAACTCAAGTAAAGTGTATTAAAGATGGAAATCAAAAAGTGCTTTTCTTAGAAAAAGATATTCAACATAGGTGGGTGAGTTAT
>CM040435.1:76158391-76235891 GCA_022702705.1 Papilionanthe hookeriana x Papilionanthe teres | reverse complement strand
TGCTGCATGTATTTATATATATATAAAGCTATATATATAAATATATTGAATATAAAATTATATAGATAAATTTATATAAGTTTATATACCATAACTGTATATATAGAATTCATATATATATAAACAACAATTTATATATATATATATATTTTGACATATGTATATCTATATATAGTTATGAACAAATTTATACATTCATATCTACAAATATATATGTATGTATATATAACAAAGGGGTAGTACCGAGTTACTGCTGAAATAAAGAATAAGAAGATCAAGAGAATCGAAGAATTGGTATATCCACATTATCTCCATTGAGCAAAATCGATAGGTCCGGGGGCGGGTTAGTACCCACCAAAATCTGAGCGCTTAATGAACTGAGATTGGCCAACCAATTAGCTGGTCTATTTCCTTCCCTGTAGATGAAATTCCAACTGACCGAGATATGAGAAATGATGTATTTAATGCGATTTATATAATATATAATATCCCACGATATCAATATATTATTAGTTAAATCAAGAAATAAATTGGACGAATCCACCTCAAAAATAACGTAATGCCAATTGAAACGCTCCGCAATAGAGACCGCCAACATTAAGGCATGAGCTTCGAACTGCAATGGAGTGTCCGCAATACAAGGGGAAGAAAAGAAGAGCACGAAATTTTTTTTCTGAATTACAAGCAACTTCACCAACCCCCCGCACGGGACGGTCTCCAAATCCCATTGACATTAAATTTAACCCAACCAGTATTGGGCGGCCGCCATCTCACCAAAATAGGGAGTTGCGGAGAGGTAACTGTCTCATGAACACTGTTGTCAAAATGTGCAATGCCCGAGAAGAAACTAGCCTTCATATTACTTAGCTTATAAACCTTGTTAACATAGGCCAAAATGTTGGAAAAAATAGTATTGGAAGAAACCGACGTGCATTAGTGATGAATGACATTTCATGCCATCCATAAAAACCAACAAATAATAAAGGGATAGATGGTAAAAAAATGATTAGGCCGGCGATCGAAAGCCCATAAGTCATTAAAATCCTCACCCGGACGGACATAAGTGCCAAACCAACGACCCCCTTTCATCCAAATAGAACGAGAGAAAGGACAAGTAATAAAATGTGACGTAAAGACCTTTCAACTTAAGAATATCATCGCAAGGCAAAACCTTATGAAAAATTCTCCAGGCTAAAAAAGACATTGAAGGGGTTAAAGCATGTGACCAAATGCTCTTACCCCAAGAGGTTGGCTGAAAATGATGTAAATGGTAGTAAACCGTTGTCGGCATATTTTTAGGTTGAGTGTTGTATTTTGAAAGGGGTCGCCTATAGAAATTGTAGGCGAATTTTAGATTTTAAATTTAATTTAAATATACATATATAATTTAGAAAGTAGTGTTTGATTTTGAAAATAATTCTAAGTTTGAAAATTTTAAGATATGAAACTAAACCGATCTCACATCCCAAATAATTTATATAAACGAGCACCGCACCCCAAACCGTGTATCTATCCCGAAGAATAGACACACTGCTTGATGATGGGGCTCGATTAAATAAACTAGAAGATTTGTGACATCCGTTTGGTCTATGAAACAATTTTATAAGCCGACAAGTTCCCCTGCTTAATATAAAGGAATTAAGCAGGGTTTATATTATCTGGGTTCTTAAAGTTCCCTATAAGGGCAAGCCCCTATAGTTAATTACATCTTAAATGACGGGAACCATTTAAGAAAACACTCGATAATGATAAGTGGTTTTGCTCTCAAGAATTTCAAAGTTTAAAGTTTTCAAAGGATTGGATTTTGGAAATTTCAAAAGGGATTATCTCAAATTCAGAACAGTTTATTTTAGGAATCAAAGAAAGAAAAGTAGGAGAAGCTGAGGATCCAAGAAGAATCTTGGCAACTTCTCAAACTATCCTATTGTTTGGCTTCAATTTGGGAATTTACTTAATATTTCAATCTTACCAATTTTAATTAATTAGGAGTTATATTCGTATGACATAATCATACAAATAGCCTGGAAGATGTGAGGGTTTATGTCGTACCAAACGACTACCTCGGAGTCCTAAGACCGGTTAGGGCTTAATTTACATGACATGATCTTGCAAATGCCTAACGAAGAGTTGAGGATTTATGTTGCACTAGGCAAACTACCTCGAAGTCCTATGGCTTGGTTATTTAATTCTAAGAAAGGTTTAGCTGGTATAGATCTGAGTTTCTGTCGAAGTAGATGGTACATGTCTGCCCACTATGCTCCGAGTTCCTTGTTGTTGCAGAGGTTTAGTTTTAGAAGGTGAAAATCAAGAGATGAGAGAAGTGTTTTGGTTTAGAAATCTTAAAGTCCAACTATTTTTAATATTTTAATTAAAACAAATCTTAAAGTTGTTTAAACAGAACCGATTAAGATCCCACGGTTCCGTCATCCCGGCACCGTATTTTCATCGAATTCACTTAGTCCAGATGAATTTGTTAAACTCAACTGAATGAGTTTCACACTTTCATTTAGACCGTGGGAAATCTCGTTAGCAACACGTGGGTTACATAATCCGAGGTATTCCCGATCATTCAACGTGACGTTTTAATTTAGTTGTAATTGTAGTTTTGTTGTTCTGTTTGTGATTAAATTTTGAGTTGTTTTATATTTTGGAATGTTGTGGCGGTGAATTTTATCTTGTGGTGACTTTTAATTTAGTTTTAGTTTCAGTTTTGTGGCTATCCTAAAGGTTTTAGTTTTCATGCAACAATCTTGTTTAACATGCAAGAAAAAGTAAAGTGCAGTGCATATAAGTAAATTGCAATAAAGTAAATTGCGATAAAATAAAAGCGTACCTAGAGGGTTTTCCCGTCTTCCCAAGCTACACTTAAAACACATATTAATGCATTTAAATATTTATAACAAGTACATAGGTAAAGCTAAGGGAAAGGTTTTGGTTGTCTACCAAATTCCTAGTCCTATTGTTAGTCATCTCCTATGACGTCTAGGTTCTTGTATTTTGTTTAAGGATAATTTTCTTCATCAAAGAACAATTAAATTCAATTATTCTTCTAAAACATCCCATCATATTGAGGAAGTGTTTAAGAAGAGTCCTAAACATCTTTTCAATACTTCTGAGATTATTTTGAGTCCAAGTAAATTTAGTTGCACAGGTGAATTAATCATCGAGGAGTTTAGTTAAGCTTTGTCTCTTGCTTAGTGAACTTGGGCATTTGATTATCTGATGAATGAAGTGACATCTCACTTAATACTCTATTTAAGAGTTATAATAATTAAAGCCTTTAGGGGCAAGTTGGTTTGTTGAGAGCTTTAATCATTCTTAATTTGAAGTTTGAGTTAATGGTTTAAAGTGATTTAGTTTAATTATGAGGTTTTAATTAATAATTTTAAGTTTGGAATAGTGTTCAAATTATTTTTGGTTTAAATCTTTATACTTTAAGTGATCTTAATATTTTAAATTTGTTTTACTTTTATTAATGAATGATGTTAATTTAATATAATTTAAATTTAATTTAATTGAATTTAACTTAATTTAATTTAATTTAATTTCAATATTTTAAATTTAAATTAATTTAATTGTTAAAATTTTAATTTAATTTAATTTTAATTTTAATTTAATTTTTACTTAATTTAATTTAATTTAATTTGATTTAATTGTTAAACCGCTTAATATTTTGAGCTTTCCTTTAATTTAAGGGTTATATATTTTTTAATTTTTGATTTACTTAGTTTGGATTATCATTTCAATCTTAATTAAGAGTTAAATATTATTGAAGTGATTTATTTAGGGATTTTTTTATTAAAAAATTAATATCCTCTCAAGTTATATCCCTATTTTTAATAATTCAAATTTTTATTAATCTTCTAAAATTTAAATTGTTTAAATAAAGTTTCATTTTTGGTTTATTAAAAGTGATTAATGGGTTCCTACCCTTTTAATTTCCCAAAGTTTTAATCATCCAAGAAAGATAAAATCAAATATTTTACCCTCCATTTTAATTAAACCTAAAATTTTAATGAAGGGGTTTAAATTCTTTAATTACCTTTATGCCCTTTTAGGCTTATTTATTTCATAACTCACTAAATTGAGCTTAAATGAACTTGAAATTTTTATGTCACCTCACTCACATGTCAATTAAGACATTAGAGGAGAAAATGTGATTTTTTTCAAATTTAATTTATTTATATAATTATTTTTTGTGAAAAATAAGGGATTTCAAGGAAAATTCAACAACATGACCAAAGTAAGGTTTCTGTCCTTAATAAAATTATGGAATGTTCCTAATGACTAGAGGACCACTTGGACCAATTTTGGTGATTTTTTAAATTATATTTTATTTATTATAATTATTTTGAGTTTTGGAGTGTTAATTAATTATAAAATAAAATTAAAGTTGAAAAATGGATTTTACATTTTTCTTAAATCTCTCTGACCTCAAAGAGTTCAGAGAAATAAATTTTATAATTTTCTGATTTTTCTTTGATTTATTGGAATCAACATAGTGAAAAGGTTGGAAAATACATTTTTTAATATTAAAAATTGTCTTAAGGTTTTAAAATTCAATATCTTTACTTCGAGGCTTAGGAAAAATATTTGGTTTAGTTCTAAGTGATTAGGAGTCAAAATGTGACATTTTTATGATTTATTATTTTTGTGATTTATATTATTTTTTAATTATTTAAATATCAAAAATATCATTAAAAATTATTTAAATATCAAAAATATCATTAATTTATTATTTTAAAGTTATTTAAATTCTAATTTTAATTTTTATTGACTCCTCTAATATCAGAGAGTCCACAAAACCAATTTGGTGATTTTTTGAAATGTATTTTTGGAGTTATGAATTTTTAAAGTTTAATTTTGATCATGTGGCTTAATTAATTCATTTAGTGGGACTAATCATTTCCAATTGACTTCAAATTTTTATTCAAGGTTCTCTGTATCCTAAAGATCAATGGAGAATTAATTTCAAGTTATTTTAATGTGTGATTAACCATAATTAATTAAAGTTCAGTTTTAGGTATTTAAGCTAATTAGGGTTATTCTTAATTAATTAAGCCTAACCATAATTATCCTAGGGTTCTCTGGTCTTAAGAAACTTCCCCAAATTTTTCTAGAATTTATTAAGAAATATGCTAATTATTGGAATTAAAATACCAAAACAGTGACATGAACTTGAAAAATACATAACTTTCCATAGAGATGGCCTCTGACCTTGAAAAATGTTCCCAAGATCAGAGGCTTCAAAAGTCCTATGGTCTCATGCCATGGTGAAGTGTCTATGCAAATGGAGAATCAAAATACTGAAATGAGTAAATAATTAATTAAATACTCATCAAAATAACTTGATTTCTTTTCCACATTATTCTCCTCTGTTCACTCAGCAAGAAGGTATTTTTAGTTTCTTTTTATGATTTTTCTACACAAAGATATGGATTTTCTAAGTTCTGGGTATTTAAATAAATAAAAAATCCTATTATCTACTTATCCGACTCAGCGCCGCGTCAACCAACGGCGGATGGAAAGACCACGCGACGCGCTCCCATTTGACGCCGCCATCTGAGTCAGCCGCCACGCGTCCCGCTGTCTCGCTTCTTTCTTCTTATCCAACGCAATCTGAGCCGTTCAACCGATACACGCGCGATCGGACGGTGCCTGGTCATCGTCTACGACTGGTGTGCACCCGTAACCATCTACACTAAAACCCTAAGAACTCTCTCATTTCTCAACGGATTTTCGTGTTCTTATGCTCTATGGATTCGTCTTGAGGAGATGAACACATCCATACGGTTTACATGCCATGAAATTAACTGAAATGAAATGGAGAATTACTGGAAGCTCGGGAGGAAGGAATTATCCATACCTTTGCTCTGAGAAGTGTAGCTTCAATCAGAGAGTTGTGTCACCTTCGATTGCACCCAAGGAAGCTCCAGATGAAGTCTCTGGCTCTAGGGAATTGTCTAGGTATGAAAGTGTCCACAGCCGATTTTAAAGCTTGGAGGCTAGAGCAACTGGGTGGCCTGGAGAGGGGGCTTTCACTGGGGAACTCCTTCTCTTGGTCCTGTGCAGGTGTGGGTGAGTTTAATTTGGATTTGGTGGAGGTTTGGGAGATGTCTTGGTTTCGGGCTTGAATTTGAACTCAGAAATTGAGCTCAGCTGGGGGAAATTGGGGCTAGAATCCAATGGGGATCAAGTGCTCTATGTGTGGAGAGTGGTCTGGAACAATTTTGACAGAGTTTCAATAGGATTTTTGTTCAGCACTTCCTTTGGCTGAGAGGTGGTGCGGTTTAAATAGAGGTGGTTGGAGGGCTTCCCAGGTGGTTTAGTGGCTTGGATCAACTGCTCTGGTGAGGAGAAGAACAACCATGGTGGCCGGGAAAAGTCACCAAGGAAGAATTCAAAAATTGGCTCACATGGGTGCTCTCGGCCTAGTGGTTTCCGACGGCTGTGGTGGCTGGCCGGTCAGGTCAACCTCAAGGTCAGGGAGGTCAGGGCTGGGGTTTAGTGCGGTCAATCGCCATGGACATGTGTAAAGGAGTTGAATTGAAATGGAATGGGGGAAGGCTATTTTGGGTCCAAATGGGTCAACCCATGGTTTTGGGCTAGGTTCACCACCCAAGGCCCGGTTTTGGGCTTAAAAGAATCACTTGGGTCCGCTGAGAAAATGGTGTGGTCTCCATCCATGGTGAGGTGGCTAAACATGGTTTAGTGTGTAGCATGAATGGGGTTAAAAGTGCTTAAGGAAGGCTTAAGAAAGGGGCCCCTCCTCTTGCCATTAATGGCTTGGTGAGGTGGAAAGGGGCTCCCAAGGCTTGCATATGGCTTATGCATGGCTCCATGGCTCCATATGGCTTAAGGATGGCTTGGCTTGGTTTCATGAAAGTGGGTTTTAAGGATTTAGAATATTTAAGGGTAATTTGGCACATGGCTTAGTTTAGAAAAGTTTAATGATGAATTTGAAACTTAGGGAGTGATTTAAATCAAAGGGGATGATGAGGAGAAATTTCATGTGGGCTTTAGGATAGATTTTGGGCTTTTGGATTTATTTTAGATGGGCATTTAGAAAGGTTTAAGGAGGTGGGCTTTTAGGTTTGAAAACAAATTGGTAAATGGATTTTTTGTAAAATATTGGGCCAAACAAATGTTGGGTTTAGTTTAGGGATGTATCATGAGTGATCTAGAATAGGTTTGAAATAATTTGGAGTTGAATTGGGTTTAATTTGGGATTTTTTTGGTAAAGGGGCCAAAGTGGGTCAAATTGGGTTAACTTGGGCTAAGGTTGGGCTAAGGTTGGAGTTGATGTAAAATTAATGTTGAGAAATGTTTATTGGGGTGCTACAAAGAGTTTTCAACTTTGGTTGGGCTTTGATTTTGGAATTTGGGCCCATTTGGGTTAGGTTTGGGTTTAGGCCAAAAATGGGGATTTTGGTTTTGGGTTAGGTTTGGGTGGAGTTTAGGTTCAAATTTGGGGTAAATCTTGTTAGTGTTTTGTTTTTGGGGATATTAGGAAGGTTTAGGAAGAGATTTGAGGTTAATTGGAGTTTAATTGGGTTGGTTTGGGCAGGTTTAGGTCATGGGCCAAAATTGGGCCTTAGGCTTCAAATAGGAGTTGGATCTAAATGTCAATCAAATTGGGCTTGGATTTGGTCTAGATTAACATTTGGGATATTGAATTAAATTTTAGAATTGAATTGGGTCAAAGTTGAGGTCAATTGGGTTGATTTGGTTTGACATTGGGCTTACTTTGGTTAAAAATGGGTCAAATTGGGGGTTTTGGTAAAAGTAGGTTAGATTGACAAAATTAGCCTATGGTGTAGTTAAACAAAATGAAATTAGGAATATTTGAGATTTTTTGGAATTTTCTAGGAATTTTCTGAATTTATGGAATTTTTGGTTAAGAAGGGCATTTTGGGTATTTGGAGGGTATTGGGGGATATTTTTGGAAATTTTGGTATATTTGGCTAAGGATGATCAATTTGAATGGTGGAAAATGTTTAGGACTAATTTTGAAGAATTCTTGGTAATTTATGTGATTTTGCAAATTTTAGGTAGTTTCAAGGACATTTGGTAGGCTTGGCGGGTGTAGGGCCTCGGGGGTCAAAAATTGAAATTTTGGGAAAATGAAGATTGATTGAATGTGAGTAGAATGGAATCACTTTGGTTGAGCCATGAAGTCATATCAAGCCCATAAGAGCCATGAGAGGACTCATTTGAGGCATTCACTATGTTGTTCCTAACCCTCTTAGCCGAGGGCACTGGGGTTAAGGTCCATCCATATGAATTACCTACATGAGTCAAGAAGTCAAGCTAGGTATGAATGGTTTTAGGATTTGGAATGTGTGTGAAAGTGTAATGTGTGCGGGTCAACCCTCACCAGACCAGGCCACCCAGGGTAATCCTAAGGCCAAAGAGTCCTATAGAGAACTCATCCTTTAAAACTTCACATTTGATCTTAACCCTCCAAGTGACTTAGGGGTTTACAATCAAACTTATGCGGTTTGCAGGAAGTTTAAGAGGTGTTTAAATTTCTAAGTGGTGGGTTCCATTTCTAGTCCTCTAAGATAGTCAAAGGAAAACCCTAAGGCTAGATCCTAAGTACTAAGGAGAGAGAAGAGAAAAGACCTCATAAAAAATGAGGTCAACAAATGGACCCCTAATAGGTGTGGTGTGCTAACCAAGCACACCGCGCGTATTGGCGTTGACCGAAGAGATCAACAAAACCAACACAAACGTCTAAGTGACACACTTAGAACAGAGTATAAACAAATTTCCGCTGGGGAGTATCGAGTATATCTCCAAGACTGGAGATCCCTGAACTCTCACTGGGGAAAAGAAAAGGAAGTGAATTCCAGATCATAAGATCTGGGGAAATTTGATTTAGATTTCATTTCATTTTTTGTTCCGAGTTTTCTTTTTCTTTTTTTTTTAATGTGTGAGTTTAGATTTCGATATGTTTTAAGTTTCAATTTCGATTGAGGTTTAATTTAGAATTAATTTAAGGAAATCTGGATTTGAAAAGAGAATTGGAACCTAGGTTCCAACCTCGGGACTGCGAAGAGAACTGGAATTTGGGTACCAGCCTCGGAGTGAGAATCAGAGTTTAAGTATCAATTGAAAAGGATGAGAATCAGAATTTAGGTACTGATCTCGAAAGTTTAAAGAGAACTGGAATGGGGTTCCATTCTCAAAGGTTTAAAGAGAACTAGAATCTGGTTCCAGTCTCGAATGTTTAAAGAGAACTAGAATCTGGTTCCAGTCTCGAAGGTTTAAAAGAAACTGCAATCTGGTTCCAGTCTCGAGGTTTAAAGAGAACTGGAATCTGGTTCCAGTCTCAAAGGTCTAAAGAGAAATGGAAACTGGTTCCAATCTCGAATGTTTAAAAAGAATTGGAAACTGGTTCCAATCTCAAAGGTTTAAAAAGAAATGGAAACTAGTTCCAATCTCAAAGTTCTAAAGAGAATTAGAAACTGGTTCCAATCTCGAAGATTTAATGAGAATTGGAAACTGGTTCCAATCTCGAAGGTCTAATGAGAAATAGAAACTGGTTCCAATCTCAAAGGTTTAAAGAGAAATGGAAACTGGTTCCAATCAAGAAGGTTTAAAGAGAAATAGAATCTGGTTCCAATCTCGAACGTTTAAACAGAACTGGATGCTGGTTCCAGTCTCGAAGGTTTAAAGAGAATTGGAATCTGGTTCCAGTCTCGAAGGTTTAATGAAAACTAGAAACTGGTTTCAATCTCGAAGGTCTAATGAGAAATGGAAACTGGTTCCAATATCGAAGGTTTAATGAGAATTAGAAACTGGTTCCAATCTCGAAGTTCTAAAGAGAATTGGAAACTGGTTCCAATCTCGAGGGTTTAATAAGAATTGGAAACTGGTTCCAATCTCGAAGGTTTAAAGAGAATTGGAAACTGGTTCCAATCTCAAAGGTCTAATGAGAAATGGAAACTGGTTCCAATCTCGAAAGTTTAAAGAGAATTGGAAGCTGGATCCAATCTCGAAGGTCTAAAGAGAATTGGAAACTGGTTCCAATCTCGAGGGTTTAATGAGAGTTGGAAACTGGTTCCAATCTCGAAGGTCTAAAGAGAACTAGAAGTTAGACTCTAGTCCCGGAGAGAACTGGATGTTCGGCTCCAGCCTCGAAAGTTTATCTGTATGAAGAGGGACCCAGTCCCATGCCATCAGAACCAAATCGAACAAAGTTCGTGGCTCCGTGTCAATAGAACTAGTCGATCCTCTAACACGCAGAGAAAAGATTTAAAAAGAACTGGTAAGTGTACCAAGTTGAAAAGACTTGACCTGGTGAAAAGTTGAGGAAAAGATTTGAATTTCAGAAGAGTTTCAAACATATTTCGTTTTGAGGAATAATTGAAGGATTCAGATCGAAGGATTCAGATTGAAATTTAAATTCATTTCGTTCGTTTTGGTGATTCAATTTCAAAAAAGATTTAGAGTTCGTGTCATTTTAGAATTCATTTTGACATTTAGATTCTTAAAAGAGTTCTCTTTTATTTTCATTTTCCCTTTGTTCTTTGCTGGAAGTTCTTTTAATTTAATGACGTTTCCCAGTCAATTTGCACAAAAAAGGGGTGAAGGCAAAACATGACATGGTCACTTTCATTCCAATCTTGTTGAAAATACATCATACATCTTGATCCAAAACATGATATTTTCTTTGAGAATTTAATATCTCATACAATCCATATAAATCCAAAACGGATTGTGTAAGATTTTTCAAGTTTCTTCTAAAAGCAGCTGTCAAAATCCATGTCTGAATAGTGAGATACATGGACAATAACATCACCTTCCAAGTCATCCTTGGCAGGAATGTCGTATGGATGTGCATTGGAGGTGTGCTATCTCCCATGTAACTCACAGCTCGTAAGGCCGGAGACTCTCTAACTCTGGATCTGGCTGGAAGTGGAAAGACATTTTTCTATCATCCATCCTCCTGAAAGTAACAGAGATCCGCTCAACAGGCACTCCTGGAATGCAATGCTTTGCGATGTCCTCTCCATTCCCTTTTAACACCATGACGGAACCTACCGGTAGTGGTATCTCTACTGGCCCTCGGAACTCACTGGGGCCTGCTATCCGAAGGTCAGATCCGAACATGATATTGCATTGGTTGACAAAAGACACTGTGCAGGAGGGTTTAACGAAATCATGATGGTCTATGTGTGGAGGTATGCAGTCACCCTCCTTGTAGATGTTAATGATGCAGCTGTTGGGTATGCAATTTGCAGGAAATACCCTCCATGTTATCATCCTCTTTACCATTCTTTTAATAACATTCGACATCGGATCCACCTCACTGTAACAGAGTATCCCTGGTGGATTTTCTTTTCTGTCTACCACGAAGTTGTAGCAACATCTGCACTGGATCGTAACTCTTCCTTTCCCTGACATCCATCTTCGGGGTTTTGAATAAGTCTTTTCCCTCAGACGACCAGATCGGCCCATTTTCTGGAGTTCAACGATGCAATCTACAATTTGTTGTTGTTCGTAATCTGAGAACACATCTGTATGCAGCTCGAGGCCTTCTAAGATATTGATCCTCTTGCCTCGAATTCTTTCGAAGTATTCAAAAGTTTTCTTTTCAACATTCGCATTCTTTCTAACTCATATTCTGGAATTATCTGCAACTGGCGAGGTCTAGTAACGTACTGGGGAATGTATGGTTCAACCCCGGCACGCTCTCCTGCATGTCTTGGCTCCTAGGGAATAGTTTCTGTCGGGGCATCCTCCGGGGTTGCTTTCGCAACAAGACTCTTCAGAACTGGTGCATCTACTTGGTGTCGAGGCGCTGATTCTATCTCTGCTCTTCTTGGAATTTTCTTTATCTGTTCTGCTTTCCTTGGAGTTGATCTCCTCTTTTCCGGTTCGTGACGAACCAATTTCTTCGGAGTATTTTTATTGCCGGTAGCAACTGTCTCTTCATGTTGATCTGCTGCTAACTTGGTTAACATCTTGCGAATGCGGCGATTCTTGTTCCTTCGCTGAGTGGCAGTGAGAGTAGCTCTCCTTAACCCTTGGATTTCTGTGGGCACGACACTGACAAGCCTGCCTTCTGCTGTAGCAACAACGGACTTAACTTTCTTGTCTTCTCCTGTTGCATGAGCGGTGTTTACTTTTCTCTTCTTGCTGGCGGATGGTTGACTTGAGCCACCCAATTTCATCACTGTATGGCTGCAGAACTCTTCCCTATCAATCGGGGTCCAATCATTTTCTTCATAATGTAGCCCGGCTGGTGTGAAGTCAGAGTCAATCTCGATCACGGCTCCATCCCTCACCCTCTTTTCATCAAGTGCTAGACTCACGCCATTCTTAAAGTTCAGAACCAACCGCC
Source organism: Papilionanthe hookeriana x Papilionanthe teres (assembly GCA_022702705.1). Lineage (NCBI taxonomy): Eukaryota > Viridiplantae > Streptophyta > Magnoliopsida > Asparagales > Orchidaceae > Papilionanthe > Papilionanthe hookeriana x Papilionanthe teres. The sequence goes on along the minus strand of CM040435.1, from coordinate 76,223,539 downwards.
CGTTCGACATTTCCCTGCGAAAAATAAGGAAAGGATCAGGGGCTGTACTAAGAACAAGAACAGTAGAAAAAATATGTTTATTAATGAAGATATTTTATTCGTTTATTTTAAATTTAAATAGGAGTAGGAAAAGATAAAAAAAGATCAAGAGTGAGACTCGATTTGAAAGGAAGGATAAAGACTTTATTATCAGGATTTCACATGTTTTATTTTTAACATTTTTTTTAAACGATTTTCTTTATCATCCACTTTTTTTTATATTTTTGGGTTCGGACCCAGTCATAAGTAATTACTGTGCTCGTGCTTCTAGGAATGAGGATTCATCCTTCGAAACATCAGGTTATGTAATACTTCTTTAGATATCGTCCATTAATTGGAAGCATAGGTCATTCTCCACAGCAATTTACAAGCTGGTAGGAACCTCCTGAGTAAACTGTCTCGACCACGAAAGACCCTTCCCAAGTCGGTTCAAATTTACCACCTATCTTGCGATGTGCAAGAATAGGTCTTCTGAGTACTAGAACCAAGTCACCGACTTTGAATGTCCTTGGACGGACTAATTTATCATGGGCCTGGATCATCTTGGCTTGATACAGTTCCAAATTCTGCTGTGCTGAAAGTCTTTTCCCTTCCAGGCTTTCCAATTCTTCTAGTCGTAGTCTGGCATTTTCTTCTGTAGTGATTTTGTTTGCAACTGCAATTCTGAGAGACGGAAGCTGAACCGCTAAGGGTAGAACGGCCTCGGACCCGTACACTAAAGCATAAGGCGTAGACTGAGTGTGAGTTCTGAAAGTCGACCTGTAGGCCCATAAGGCTTCTAACATCTTCTCGTGCCAATTTCTCTTGTTTTCGTCCAAAGTTTTCTTTAGGATTTGGATGAGAGTTTTATTAAAAGCCTCAGCCAAGCCGTTCGCTCTTGGGCAGTAGATTGTCGAATAGCCCCAATCAATCCGTGTCTTCTGACAAAATTGTTGATCTTCGTGCTTCTGAATGCGGACCCGTTATCTGAGATAATTCTGCGCGGTACCCCAAAATGGTAGACAACTTGATTCTTGAAGAACTGTAGCACGTGGTTTGCCTTCACTTCTCTGAGCGGTACTGCTTCTGCCCACTTAGAAAAGTAATCTGTAGCTGCAAAAATGAAGCGATGTCCTCTTGAAGAAAGCGGTTCTATTGGACCCACAATATCTGTGCCCCAACATTCAAACGGCCACGACGCGATTGTCGGATGTAGCACATTTAGAGGTTGATGTAGAACCACTCCATGCACTTGGCACTGGTGACAACTCTTGGCAATCTTCATGCAATCGGTCATCATTGAGGGCAAGTAGTACCCTAGTCTCTTAATCTTCATCTTCATTTTCGGACCCGACTGATGAGTGCCACAAAGTCTTGAGTGTACTTCTTTAATAATTTTACGAGCCTCGGACCCGCTCAGGCACTTTAGCCACATCTGATCAAAAGACCTTCTGTATAACATATTATTTATCAATGCGTAAGACAGAGTTCTTTTCTTGATTTGATGGGCTATCGACTTATCATCTGGTAGGTTTCCCGTTTGCAAGTAGTCTATTAGTGGCTGCCGCCAATCTTCTGTATTTTACATCCTTCGTCGCAATTGTTTCTTCTGCTTTTCTCGCTGATTTGTGTATTGTATCCATGTCGAGCTGTGAGAGAACCTGCCGTCCCTGAACAGACATTTCAACTGACTCATCCTGCAAGCAGGCAAATTCTTTTGCAGGACGTGCTAACGCATCTGCGAGAGCGTTTTCTCTTCTGGGAATCTTATAGATTGTTACATTTGGAATTTGCTCCAACAGTTTCATGGCATACTGAAAGTATTTTTTTGAGTCTTGGCTTTAGAATTTTGTATTGTCCAGCGACTTGTTGAATGATCAACTGAGAATCTCCATAGATGTTGATGCCTGTTATCCCCATCTGAATGGTTAATTCCAGTCTGGTTATGAGGGCTTCATATTCTGCCTCGTTGTTTGTACACGGTTCTGTTAAGTGGTAGGAGTACCTTAACATTCCCCGCTCCGGTGTTATAAAGATTAGTCTGATTCCTGTCTTACCGGGCACTATCGTTTGCAATTCTTTATCTTTCTGCGTTGAGGATGCTCCGTTGAAGTACAGTTCCCAACGCTGATCATCGGGGTCTTGTAGGCTCATTATCTGCTCTTCTGGCAAGTCATCGTTGAGAGGCGATTCTGCCGGTAAAGGGTGTGCTGCGAGGAAGTCTGCTAGTACTTGTCCCTTTACGGCACAAAGCGGCACGAAAGTTATATCGAATTGCAATAGTATCATTGACCACCTGGCAAGTCTGCCGGAAAGTGTCGGTCGGGTCATCAAATATTGCAATGGATTAAACTTCGAAATAAGGTTGACTTTATGAGAAAGCACGTTGTGCCTGAGCTTCTGTGCAGCGAAGATCAAGGCCAAATAGTGCTTCTCAATGGGAGGACGCTTTACTTCCGTCAGAATTAGACGACGGCTTAAGTAGTAGAGCGCGTTTTCTTTTCCCTCGTCATTGACTTGGGCTAGCAGGTCTCCGAGAGAGTGTCTAAACCTGCGGTATAAAGTATCAACGGTCTGCCTGAGACTGGCGCTGCTAAGACAGGAGGTGTCATTAAATATTGTTTAATGTCATCAAAGGCATGTTGACATTTGGAGTCCCAAGTAAACATGGCATCCTTCTTAACTAAAGCAGAAAACGGCTGACACCTTCCTGACAAATTTGAGATAAAGCGTCGAAGATATGCCAATTTTCCTTGAAAGGATCGTAGTTGTTTCAAGGTTTTAGGAGGTGGCATTTCTAAGATAGCTTTAACCTTCTTCGGATTGATTTCAATTCCACGATGTCAAACAACAAATCCTAAGAATTTCCCAGAGGTGACACCGAAGGCGCATTTCAAGGGATTCATCTTAAGGTTATATTGTCTTAATCGCTCGAAAACAATTCTCAAATCATACAAGTGATCTTCTTTTAGATTACTCTTGATGACCACATCATCCACGTAGCACTCGACTTGGTTGTGAATGAGATAATAAAAAATCCTTGTCATTGCTCTTTGATAGTTTGCTCCTGCGTTCTTTAATCCAAACGACATCACTGTGTAGCAGTACACTCCAATCGGCGTTCTGAAGGCTGTCAGCTTTTCATCTTCTGGTGCCATCTTTATTTGGTTGTACCCTGATGATCCATCCATGAATGAGAAGACTTCATGTGTTGAAGCGATGTCGATCATCAATTCTGGAATTGGTAGAGGGAATTCGTCCTTTGGACATGCTTTGTTTAAATCTTTGAAGTCCACGCAGATTCTGATCTGACCATTCTTCTCTCTGACTTGTACCACATTGACTAACCAAGTTGGGTATTGTTCTTCACGGACAAATTTAGCATCTATTAGCTTCTTAACTTCAGCTATTACTTGTTGTTCAATCTCTAGATGCATTCTTCTCGGAGCTTATCTAACTGGAACGACAGTGGGATCCACTCCTAACTTGTGAACTGCGACTTCTGGAGCTAATCCTGGCATTTCATCATAACTCCAAGCAAAACAGTCCTTAAATTCCATCAGTAACTTGATTATGCTTTCGGAGTCTTCTTTATTGAGTAAGGAGCTAACAAAGGTCGGCCTAGGCTCTTCGCTAGTACCTAAGTTAACTTCCATTAACTCGTCTATTGTAGATTTAATTTCTTCTTCAAGTTCTGGCTGTTTCGATTGGCAGATCTTCGAGATCTTCTGAGGCTTCCAAGCAGTCTTCATTAGGCTCGCAAGTGACAACCAAGCAAAATCCCGTGTCATCAACTGATCCTACTGTGCCGAATCTGAGACCATGTTTTGAATTGGGAGGCCGACTGGCGTTGTTCCATAATTTTTCAAAATGTTGTGATTGAACTTTTATCCATCATCGAGGTAAGACACCACGTTGAAATAAATTTTGAACACAGGGAGAGTATCACTCAAAAGGCAGTTCCATTAGTTCAGATGAAGCAACATCTTCAAATTGTACATCATTTTCAATTTTGGAAGAAGAAGCACCATGGTAGAATTTGATTGGTTTAGTACCACCACCATGCACTTCCTTGACCACCATACCCTCGATCTTATTAGAATGGATCGGGGTCAGGGTCATAGTATGAACATAATGGTTAATCTTCTCGTACATTGATTTATATTATTCCTTCTTTTCATCTTCGAGAGAGATATTGAACTGGGGTTTCTTTTGATTTACTGCCGCTGCTTCTTTTTTGATTTCTTCTTCTTCAGAACTGGTCTCCCAATCAACGTCGATGACTGGTTTCTTTTGTCTAACTGTTCTAACGTCTCTTCCTCGACCTCGTCCCCGGCCTTGACCTCGGGTGCGAGTTCTGGAGAAACCTTCACCATCTCGCCATAAGGGAGTGGTGAGTAACTGTTGGACTAGAATTTCAGGCTCTTCATCGTCTTGCACTTCTTTTGCTCCATTTGGCATGACATTTCTAGAAAAGATTGTTTTCTTCGGAGGCGCGTAGTAGGCTACATCTTCGTGAATTTCGATTTCATGCACGGAGAATGGTTACAAGTCACCTTTGATACATTGTTCTCCTCCTGCATAATACTTTATGCACTGGTGCAGAGACGACGGCACCATCCGGTTTTCATGGATCCATGGCCGGCCCAGTAGAGCGTTGAACGATGTCTCAGAATCAATTATATGGAATTTTGCGGTTGTCTTTGCTAAGTCACTGGTCTTCATTAACAGTGTTATTGATCTAAGAGCTATTTCTCCTTTCTGATTGAACCCTCTTAATAATATCTTATCTGCTTCAAGTTCACGAGTATCAATTTCCAAATATGCTAATGTTCGAAGGCTCATTATGTTGATTGATGCTCCCGGATCAACTGACACCCTGGAGAGCGTAAACTTTCCGATAGCGACTGAGATGTACAATGGTCGGTTGTGATCAGCCTTTCCGAGTAGTAGATCATTGTCCGTGAAGGTAACATCTCGATGTCTTTCAACAAGCAAACCTCGTCGAAGGAATTACCGGCCATTTGAGCTAAACAAATCTCTGGATCAAGTAGAGCCTTGATCAGAGCTTCCCTCATCTCCTTTGACAGGATCAGAGCGTCGTATATGCTTAGTTTGGCTGGTAGCTTCCTAAGATGAGCTAGCACATTATAGTCCACTTTATTACCATGTTCCTCGGCTTCTTCCCGAATAGGCAATTCCTCTGCTGGGGTTGGCTCCTCCTGAGCAACCACCTGCTTTCCTTTATCCTTTGGACCCATTCTCGGGGGTAGAATTTTTCTGCTTCTTAGGTTGACTTTAGTTATTTCTTCTGAATCTAGTATTGAATCTGCCTGTGTGTCCTCTTGAATTGGAACGACTGGCTCTTCTGGCATTGCTTCGGAATCTGATGACTCTAATTCTATCGCAATTGGAGCCCCTCGAAATTCACAAATGGACTCATCGCTTGTTGAGCTTTTGTAGCCATCTTTGTGAATGTCTTCTCCTTCGTCGTGGTCATTGAGGTTTAGTATGATTTGAGAATCGTTATTTATATCGGAATTGAGATCCGCATTAGCTTGGTTTTCGTTAGTTACGTAATCGTTAGAAACAGTCAAAACGTAGCCAACACCAAAACTCTTATCATTATCAGATCCCGCCGGGGCAAGCAAATAATCATACAGAGTTAGAGGTTCGAGGAATTTCTCCCCCGAAAAGGAAAAAACCATCCTAGGATAAGCAGCCTCTAGTCTACTCTTTAGAGCCTCGGTCTTCTTTTCTTCTACGATCTTCTCTTCCTTATGAGGCGGTTCTTCGATTGCAAGCGATAGTGCCAGATCGGCAGGTTTCAAACTTTGAATTGAGGCGTGCACCGAAGCGTTCTGAATGTGATCCAAGATTTTCTCTGAAGACTTTGTCCAGACGGTACTCCATCCATCATGGGTTGTGTAAGGGTCTATCGGAACAATGGGATCCGTTGAAATGACATTGACGGAACCTCCCTTTTGGGGTTCCTTCATGTATTCCTTCGGGATCGTTATGTTCCCTTTCCGGAGATTGTCGTCAAGCCAAATCTTGAAAGTGATGCAATCCTCTATCTTGTGTCCGAGCATTCGGTGGAAAGGGCATAAGTTTGGATGATCTTTCTTGTTGACTTCTTCCGGCCTCTTGGGCTCTGGTAGTTGAAAATATGGTGTTTTCATTAAACTGCGGAACATTTTCGCCACTGCTTCAGTTTTGAATGGATATTCCTTGTTCAGAAAATCTCTTAGGGTACGCCGTGGATGAGGCGGTCGTTCATAATGCTCGAGGCGACCGATAGCTCGGTCGAGGCTGTTGATAACCCTGCTGAGGTTGTTGGTAGGTACGTTGCAGTGGTTGATAGCTAGGATGTGGCCGCTCTGGCTGTATCTGTACTGGGTGCTTGCCCTTATCTACTGCCGCGACGATTCCAGACTTCTTTTTGAATGCTTTCATTGGTTTCTGTTTATCGTCTTGTCCACGAAACTTAGCTGCTTTGCTTCCTCTTGTAAGCTCCCGGCTGTTGACCTCAATTTATAATGAGTCAATACCCTTATGACCTAAAAAGTCAACATTGGTCAAAATGGTCAAACCAGACCCAGTGACCAACCCTGTTGACCCCATAGGTCAACCTTATGACCTAGAAAGTCAACATTGGTCAAAATGGTCAAACCAGACCTATTGACCAGCCCTGTTGGCCCCATAGGTCAACCTTATGACCTAAAAAGTCAAATTTGGTCAAAATGGTCAAACCAGAGCCAGTGAACAACCCTGTTGACCCCATAGGTCACCCTTATGACCAAAAAAGTCAACTTTGGTCAAAATGGTCAAACCAGACCCAGTGACCAACCCTGTTGACCCCATAGGTCAACCTTTTGACCTAAAAAGTCAACATTGGTCCAAATGGTCAAACCAGACCCAGTGATCAACCCTGTTGACCCAATTGGTCAACCTTATGACCTAGAAAGTCAAGATTGGTCAAAATGGTCAAACCAGACCTAATGACCAGCCCTGTTGGCCCCATAGGTCAACCTTATGACCTAAAAAGTCAACTTTGGTCAAAATGGTCAAACCAGACCCAGTGACCAACCCTATTGACCCCATAGGTCAACCTTATGACCTAAAAAGTCAACTTTGGTCAAAATGGACAAACCAGACCCAATGACCAACCCTGTTGACCCCATAGGTCAACCTTATGACCTGAAAAGTCAACTTTGGTCAAAATGGTCAAACCAGACCCAATGACCAACCCTGTTGACCCCATAGGTCACCCTTTTGACCTAAAAAGTCAACTTTGGTCAAAATGGTTAAACCGCACCAGATGACCAGTCACTGTTGACCGCATAGGTCAACCTTATGACCTAAAAAGTCAACTTTGGTCAAAATGGTCAAACCAGACCCAGTGACCAACCCTGTTGACCCCATAGGTCACCCTTATGACCTAAAAAGTCAACATTGGTTAAAATGGTTAAACCAGACCTAGTGACCAACCCTGTTGACCCCATAGGTCAACCTTATGACCTAAAAGTCAACATTTGTCAAAATGGTCAAACCAGACCTAATGACCAGCCCTGTTGACCCCATAAGTCAACCTTATGACCTAAAAAGTCAACTTTGGTCAAAATGGTCAAACTGCACTCAATGACTAACCCTGTTGACCCCATAGGTCAACCTTATGACCTAAAAAGTCAACATTGGTCAAAATGGTCAAACCGGACCTAATGACCAAACTCGTTGACCCCATAGGTCAACCTTATGACCTAAAAAGTCAACTTTGGTCAAAATGGTCAAACCAGACCTAATGACCAGCCCTGTTGACCCCATAGGTCAACCTTATGACCTAAAAAGTCAACATTGGTCAAAATGGTCAAACCAGACCCAATGACCAACCCTATTGATCCATAAGTTAACCCTTTCACCCAATGACACTTTTAAAACCCCACAATGACAAAATCACAAATACTGGACATTTTAAAATTAAAATGATCAATTTGGGCTGACTTGGGTCAACCCAGATCAAAATTTGTCAACACCTATCTATTTTGATTAAAATAGATAAAAATGAAATAAAAACAACAAAATTAATCAAATAATTAATTTCAAAATTATTTTGATTAATTAAAATGATTAATGATTTAATTTTTAATATTTTAATTAAATGACATAATTAATTAAAATGAAAATTAAATTAAAATCATAAAATGACAAATATGATAAAATTAATCAATTATTTAAATTAAAATTATTTTCAATTAATAAATTGATTAATAAAACATTTTCCAACAATTTTAATTTATAAAATAATTAATTAAAATGGGAATTAAGAAAGAAAAGAAATGACACATAACCTTCTCATAATTAGTTAGGCTAAACCCATCTTAGAGCATAATTAACACATAATTAAGCCCACTTTAAAAAAACTTAGCCATGGGTTAACACCCATCATGATGCATGGGGTGAGGTGTATCTTCCTCCTTCACCCTAGGCTTCATTTAGCCATGAGGTGGCCGGCCAACATGAGGCCTCATCTCCCACCTCCCAAGCTACCCAATGGAAGGAAAACCATGCATGAAACCCCCCCCCCCTCACCATGGTTAGAAGGAATGATGAGGGATAAGCTTGTGTGTCACCATTTGCCAAGCTTAAGAGATGATTTGTAAGCTCCCTAAGAAGGATGGAGGCAGCTCACCATGCACCTCTTACATAACCCAATGGGGGAGAGACAAAGCAAAGGAAATCATCATGGAAAGCTTAGGGAGAAGGAGCCATGCATATCCTCAGCCGATTTCTTCATCCAATGGACTGATAGGGGAGATAACTACTCCCCTAGAACAACCTAAGCTAAACCATGGCCTCCCCTTGGCTATAAAAGGAGCCCATACCCGAGGCTAGCAAGAAGAGAAAAAAAAATGAGGGAGACCCATAGGCTGCCCAAATCCTCTGGCCCCCAACATAAGAACTCTTCCTAAGAGTCTTAGTAATCCATTAGGATCAAATCCAAGCCATAGATTGAGCCTATTTGAGCCAATTTGATCAAATTTCAAAAACAACCCAAATTAGGTACTTCTTCAAAATTCTCCCCTAAGTCCGACTTCTGGATCAAATTGCTGCAGCAATAACCTTCCATTGGGGTCCTAGAAGGCAACCTTACGGTCTGATCTAGCTAGATTTTCTTGTGGCAAAGGTATGGAATTTTTCTTTACAAAATAATTCGTATTTTCGATATATCATGTGTTATACTAGCCCAGAAGTGTATCATCACCGTATGGATGGTTACTTCTCATCCAGATGATTATTTAAAAAAAATCACTCAATTTCATCAAGAAATGAGTGAGATATTGATGTTTGAAGTTTAATGGTTCGAAAATTTTTGAATTTTCGGCCGATTTTTCTCAGCCGTTCGATCCCGCGTTTTAGGAACGGACGAAGCTGATCTTCCCCCTGCGATATCCGTTGTTCGGCTGCCCGCAGCGGATCCTCCCGCTTGTTCGACGCGTACGAGGACAAGCGTCGAACGGCGGTGAGTTTGGCGGCGGAATTTAATAAAAAAATACATTAAAACCATAAAAACTTCAAAAATCCATATCTTTTGATCCAGAGGTCATAAAAATAAAATAAAAATACTTCTGGAAAGCTCTTGAAGAGGAGAAAATTATGAGACCAAAATCATAATTTTGTTCTCAGTATTTAATTTTTAATTAATTAAATACTCTCTGGAGTATTTTAATTATTAAAAATTATTTATAAAGCAAAAAATTATGAAACTTTGAGGCATTTATCCTTATGTTCATAGGGATCTTGCATAATTTTTCCAAGGACAGAAAACATGTTTAAGACACTTTTCTTTAATTTTCAAGTTTCTTTGTAATTATTTCAAATAATAATTATAAAAAATTGAAAATTGAGAAAGATAAAATGCAAATGACTAGAAATGATAGGGCAACAGACAATAACTCCAAGAAAACTATTTCTAAGTCATAGAAATTAATTTGAATGGTATTTTGAAATTTAGGGTTGAAATTCTTTATTAATTAAATAATTTTAATCCTAAAAATAACCCTTTATAAATTTAACATATTTTCATCAACAATCTTAGTTTGAAAATGGTTCTAGTCTATGATAGACTAATGATAAACTTCACTTAAGTCTAAAATGACCAAATTAGACTTAACTAGATTTAAAATAACATTTAAACCTAATAAACCTTACTTAAATTAGGTTTAATATAAAATTAAATTTTAATTAAGTTTAAAGACATATTAAACTTAATTAACCAAAATCAAACCTTTTAATTAAGTTTAAAGACAAATTAAGCTTAATTAACTTATTAAACCTTACTTAAATTAGGTTTAATATAAAAATTAAATTTTAATTAAGTTTAAAGACATATTAAACTTAATTAACCAAAATCAAACCTCTTAATTAAGTTTAAAGACAAATTAAGCTTAATTAACTTATTAAACCTTACTTAAATTAGGTTTAAATACAAAAATTAAATTTTAATTAGGTTTAAGGACATATTAAACTTAATTAACCAAAACTAAACTCTCTTAATTAAGTTTAAAGACATTAAACTTAATCAACCAAAATCAAAACTCTTTAATTAAGTTTAAGGACATATTAAACTTAATTAACCAAAACTAAACTCTCTTAATTAAGTTTAAAGACATATTAAACTTAATCAACCAAAATCAAAACTCTTTAATTAAGTTTAAGGACATGTTAAGCTTAATTAACCAAAACTAAACTCTCTTAATTAAGTTTAAAGACATATTAGACTTAATTAATCAAAACCAAACCTTTAATTAAGTTTAAAGACATATTAAACTTAATTAACCTCCTTACACATTAGGTTTAAGAAAAACCTAAACCCTAATTAGGTCTAACCCATTAGACCTAATTAAACCATTAAACCTTAACTACTAAGGTTTAATCAAACATAATCCCTAATTAGGTCTAACCCATTAGACCTAATTAAACCATTAAACCTTAACTAACTAAAGTTTAATCAAACTTAAACCCTAATTAGATCTAACCCTTAAACCTAATTAGACCATTAAGTCTTAACTAAATTAGACTTAATCAAACATAAACCTTAATTAAGTCTAACTCATTAGACCTAATTAAACTATTAAGTCTTAACTAAGTAAGACTTAATCAAACACAAATTCTAATTAAGTCTACCACAATAGACTTAATTAATTATTAAACCTTAATCAACTAAGGTTTAATTAAACCCAAATCCAACCTTTAGTCCAAGTCCAACATAACATAAACATCAAACATAACCTAACTTGAGTCCAATCCAACTTGAACTCAAGTTAACCTAAATCTTAGGTTCAACCCACATTGAACCTAACCTAAACTCAAACATTGAATTAGATTCAAACATAACCTAACTTGAGTCCAATCCAACTTGAACTCAAGTTAACCTAAACCTTAGGTTCATTGAACCTAACCTAAACTTAAACATAACTTGAGTCCAATCCAATTTAAACTCAAGTTAACCTAAACCTTAGGTCCAATCCACATTGAACCTAAATTCAATTCAAACCAAATTTAAGTCTAATCTACATTAGACTTAAATGAAACCAGATCTAGGTTCAATTCAACATAAACCTAAGTCAAACCCAGGCTTAACTTAAGTCTAACCTATAGTAGACTTAAGTGAAACCAAATTTAGGTTCAACTTAAATATGAATATAAGTCAAAACTAGACCTAACTTAAGTCTAACCCACACTAGACTTAAGTCAAACTAAAGTTCAACTTGACATGAACTTAAGTTCAACCCAAACCAAAAAAAAAAAAAGCTTAAGTCTAACCTATATTAGACTTAAATGAAACCTAAACTTAAGTTCAACCTATATTAAACTTAATCCTAAGTCTAGATCTAACTTTAAATAGACTTAATGAAAACTTAAGTCTTATCTAAAAGGGACTTAGATGGTCTGCAAATCTAATTAAGTCTAATTTATTAGACTTGATTAACCTTTAAGTCCTATTTAAACAAGACTTAAAACTTAATTAAATCTATTCTGAACCAAACCTTTCAACTTAAGTTCAGACATGCATGAACTCAAGTTAAATAGATTCAATCAACATTGAACCTAACTTAGGTTCAACCAGACATGAACCCATGTTAATTCAATCAATATTGAATCTAATTTCAAACCTTTTAACTTAAGTTCAAATAGTCATGAACACAAGTTAAATAGATTCAATCAACATTAAATCTAACTTAGGTTCAACCAGACATGAACCCAAGTTAATTCAATCAATATTGAATCTAATTTCAAACTTTTTTAACTTAAAGTTCAGTACGTGACATGAACTCAAGTTAATTCAGAATTTAAGTTTAAACTTAAAATCAAGATATAAATTCAACATTTCAAACCAAAACTGACATAATCAACAAAAATTTGACATTTCAAAAATAAAACAACATAACCAACATAAAATTGACATTTCAAAATAATTTGACCTAAATTGACATCCAAGATATATCCAAATATTCTGTGATATTATTTCTGACAATGTTTTCTTTGCAGGGTGAAAACAAGAAATTTCGCTTAGATTTTCTTTACATGTTATAGGGTGTACTAACTCTGTTTTGTAGGATGACATTCTAGGCGAACAAAAACAAAACCAAAACTCTTAGGTTAGACATGTAACCTGAAACTTTTCAAAAAAAACAACGACATTGACAACAAAAAAAAACCAAAACTTTTAGGTTAGACATATAACCTGAAACTTTTCAACAAAAACAACGACATTGATAACAAAAATAAAACCAAAACTTTTAGGTTAGACATATAACCTGAAACTTTTCAACAAAAACAACGACATTGACAACAAAAACAAAACCATAACCTTTAGGTTAGACATAATACCTAAAGTATTCAATAACATGATATAACAACATTCGGGAGTGATAGTGGGTACATCTCTCCTTAAAAATAAAATTTTTTTTAGAAAATAAATGATTAACATTAATCAGAAGTTTTCTTAAACAATTGAAAATTGTTAAGATGTAATTAACTATAAAAGCTTGCTTCTTAAGGAGATCTAAAAGAACTCAAAATAGAAATCTCTGGTTTACCATGATCTTCTTAATATGAAAATTCTAGAATATGTTATTCTAGAATATCCTCATATAAGAATTATCATAAACATCCTTTTCTACTATTAGTCCTAAAAATTCTCTAAATCCTTTATAGGATTTATAGGAATAAAACTAGGCTAATATTAGATGGCGACTCCTTGACATTGACATCCAAACCCAATCTCTTTCCGCCCACATCGCCGAGAAGAGATTTTGTGGCGACTCCGCTGGGGAAAATATTTCTTCTCATCTTTTGTTATCATTTGTTTTCATTTCAAAATTTTGAAAATAAAAGTTCCCAGTTTATAAATAAGTCGATAATATTCGTTTTTCTTGAAATTTCGAAAAATCACAATGGATTCTCCGAATTCAATCTTTTCTTACTTTCAAGACTTTGACATACCAATAGAGGAAAATCCTCCCTTTTATCACAATGATTATGGATTATTTAGTGAAACGGAATTCATATTAGATAATTCATATCAAACTGATTCTCAATCTTTTCAAGAATTTGACTTGCAACCTTATGAAGACTTTCTGAATTTTACAGACAATTTACCTGAATATACACCTGAAGAACCTTATATCCTTGAAGAAATAAAAATACAGAGTGATAAGAAAGGAAAACAAGTTTACGAGGAAGATGATGTTCCACCATCATCTATGTATGAAATCGGATCTTCTTCAAGGAACGTTCATAAAACTCCTTCATTTAAAAGAAAGAAAAGATGGAATGAAAACGACAATTTTGAAACACCTGAATTTCAACAGAATATTTTTGGAAATCCTTCCTTTTTAGAGGAAAATCAATATATTCCAATTCATGTTGAATACACTGACAATTCCTTTCAACCTAAAAGAGCTCCTCCATTTCGTGCTGTACATTCAGTGTTTAAGAGATTAGCACGAAAAGAAAGATGTTCACTATCTAAGTTATTAGATAAAATGGGTTGTGCAGTCTCCAACACCATGAAAAGGAGAAATTTAGCAATGAAAAATTCTGATTATCAAGAAACTGATCATCAATTCCCAACTGATAAACATTGTGTTCCAGTGTCAGTAAAATTTTGATTGGCCCCTAGAATAAAAGATGTAGTGGTCACAAATGACAAAACTCGATATGACAAATTAATATCAGGAGCAGAAGATAAAACTACTAAAATGACGGACTTGGTCCAGATGCTACAAAAAGCAAATTGTCCTCATACTAGATATGATACACCACCTGAGAGTTCTCGCCCTATACTTAAAAATAATGTATGGAGGCGAAAATCATATGAAAGAAATTCTGATTCCACCAACACTCCTGCAAATAGTTCACAAGAAGGGATTTGCAGAAAACATTCTACAAAATCATTTCAAGAGAGATTAAAGAAATTAAAAGAAGATATTAAACAACTTTCAAGACAAGAAAGGAAAAATACTTTTGACAGTTCCAATGAGAATGTTGCCAGTGTTAATATGGTAGAAAACCGATCTACTTCCTTAGCACATGAATCGATTGAAGAAGATGCAACAAATGAATTGTGAGAGGTGATACGAAAATGAGATGAACAAATAATTCATCTTGAACAAAAAATGGAAGAACTGGTAGCAACTTTGCAAAAACCACCAACGAACTCTTCTCCAGCTATTGAAATCATTAGACCGGAGGCTATTCACATCCTTGAAAGCAGAGAAGAACCAATGGATGTCGAGGAAAGCACTCGAAAGAGAAAGAATTCTCCTCATAACGAAACTCCAGAAAAGGATATTACAAAAATAGTGGAACAGAATATTAAAGAAACAATGGCTCAGGCAAAAGCTGGAGCATTAACTCCAAAGGGTAGGCCATACCCAGAGGAATTTGATTCTGTACAATATCCTAAAGGTTTTGTTCCTCCTATCTTTAAAATGTTTGATGGGACGGGAAATCCCCGACAACATCTGGCACATTTTAGGGCAAACTGCTGTAATGCTGGAGGAAATGATGCTCTCCTATTTCGACAATTTGTTAACAGTCTCACGGGAGTTGCCTTCGACTGGTATGCAGAACTTCCCAACGGATCTGTCAAAACCTTTGTGGAGCCTGAAAGCCTTTTTATTCAACGCTTTGCAGGAGCACAACATCATACCACTATTGGTGATTTGGTGGTAGAGAAACAAAAACCAGGAGAAACCTTGGTAGATTATATTTTACGTCTGGAGAAATCTCGGCATGAAATGTGAGCCACGATTACAAGAACAACATCGTTGTTGGAATACTCGCTAAAAAATATCCATGGTCCTATAGCATTTATGCTTAAAGGATTTACGATAAAAACTTTTGAAAAATTACTCGAGTAAAGCCGCCAATCTTCGGGAAGAGGTTAAGCGTGATGAGTATAATGGAGAAACCTAAAAGACAAAAACTATCGAAAACTTTTGAAAAGAAACACAGGAATATTGCGATAAAAGGCAAACAGGTGATGCAAATCCAACCGGAGCAAAAGAAGCAACGACAAAATCCTTCGACATCACAGACGTCACCTCAATTACAACTTCAACAACCAATCCCAGTATCAACTGAAAAGAAAACAATGGCTGAGAGAATGAATAAAGTATATTCATTTAAAACAGAAGCCGTTAGCAAAATATTTCGTAGCTTGCTTAAAATACCTGAATTTAAGCTACCAGAAGCTAAAAGGCCAGCAGAAATTGACATGAAGGACAATCCTAATTATTTCCCTTATCACAAGATGCTCGGGCATAAAATTGAAGAATGTTTTGTCTTCAAAGACTGGTTAGAGCGTAATTTCAAAGATGGAAATATAGTCATCCCGAAAGAATACTTGAAAGAACCTGAAAAGGGATCAGTCAATATGATTTCGATAGAGGAACTTAATCCTAAAAACAAGGATAGCATTTCTGAAGAGATCTTCGCTAAATACCAAATTACAAAATCTCCCAAGAAAGAAAAGAAAAAGAAAATCAAGAAAATGAAAAAGATTAGAGGTCTTCCAGATATAGGGGCTGCAACTCTTTTTGTACCTTCTAGTTCATTTCACTCTTGTACTAGGATAGTTATATCGGCCGAAGGACGAAAAATCCTCAAGCCGATAACTTTGTATGACTTCCTTTTTACCATGAATAATAACAATCCTAGTTTTGCATACATTTTGTCTATTCTGGATGATGCTTCTGAGAGTGACCATTTGAATTCTAACCCTATAGACAATACTCAAATCGTATATGATCAATCTAAAGACAACCAGAACAATGAAAATGAAAATGAGAAATCTGACAACGACAAAAATGAAAATGACATTGCTGCGCTTCAATTACAAGGAATTCCGATTTCTATAGGATTGGAGTCCTCGGATTCAGAAACGATTGAATCAGATAATCAACTTGAAGAAATAGTTGAAATTAACTTGAGAAGTGGAAAAATCTTACCTCCTAGGATAACTCCACAAGAAAAATAAAAACAAATAATTACACCAGATAAGATCATTCCTCCAATATATCCCCAAACTTCTGAAGGAAATAAGGATGATCTTCACAACAAGGTGGATTATAATGTACTGGCCCATTTGAGAAAATTGCCTGCAAAATTAAGCATCTATGACGCTCTCATACTTTCCAAAGAAATGAGAGAATCATTAATAAAGGCCCTTTCGGACCCTGACATTTGCTTAACTCAACTTGCTAGTACTACCCAAAATGAAGCTTACTCATTAGAGGAATCAACAAAGATTACCTTCTCTGACAATGACTTGTTGCTCGGAACAACTAAACACAATCGTCCACTATATATTACAGTAAACATCAATGACACGATACTTTCGAGAGTTCTTATTGACCCAGGTGCTTCAATCAACATTATGAACCTGAGAACTCTTGCATACTTAGACATTGATGCCTCTCAACTATCAAGGGATACAATGATGTTAAGAGGGTTCAATCAACAAGGAGAACGGGCCCTTGGATCAATAACATTGTTCTTAAAAATAGCCGACTTGGCAACAACAGCAAAATTTCATATTATTGATTCAGACACCTATTTTAATGCCTTACTTGGCAGACCTTGGCTTCATGAATATAAAATGGTACCCTCTTCATTACATCAATGTATCAAATATTTACGAAAAGGACAAGAATTTCGTATTATAGGAGATCTGCAACCGTTTTCAATCCATGAAATCAGTATACATGAAGATGCAGCATATTATGCTCCTATAAATAAAACAATATCTTCCAAAGAGACAACAGTAAATATGGATGAAAAGAACAAAGAAAAGAAAATAAATGAAAATGATTTTTCTTCAATAAAGACAAGAGAAACTAATTTCCGTCAGACTCGCACTCGAGGTCGAGGCCGAGGACGAGGACGAGGGAGAGAAGATCCAATTGTCACAATGAAGAAACCACTGAAATTTAAAATCCACCTGGATTCTGAAGAAGAAACAACACCCATGGTTTTGAAGGAACCCCAATTCAAAATATCTCTAGAAGAAGAAGATAAAGAGAAACAATTTGAATCTATGTATGACAAAATCAATCATTATATACATTCTATGACTCTAACTCCAATCTCCACTGCTAAGATTGAGAATCTAATAATCAAAGAAGTGTATAATGATGACAAAAAGCCAACTAAGTTTAGACTTGGCTCTACTTCTTCTTGTACTAAAGATGATGTAAAAATAGAAGATGAAAATCTTCCGCAATCAATGAAAATTCCTTTTGAGTTGTATTCTCCTTGGGCACGAAAATTCATTCAAAATAGTTTAATGCTCAAACAATGGTCTTTAAAACAACCGCATTTCATTGAACAAATGTGGAATGATAATAAACGAAATTCTAACTCTAAAGAAGGTGTTGGATTTGGAACTTTGGGACCATTAGATGATACATAATTTTGTTTAACTATCACAGAAGAATGTGATTCTGAATCATTGCTTGATCTTCCAATTGAAAATGCTCCCCCAGAATTGGAAGAAGAAATTAAATCGACAATTGATGAACTAAAAGAAATAAATTTAAGAACTAATGAAAATCCAAAACCGACTTTTATTAGTTCATTCCTTAATGATGAGGAAGTAAAAAACATAACTCAATTGTTGATGGAATATAAAGACTTTTTTGCTTGGACTTATGACGAAATGCCTGGTTTATCTCCAGAAGTCACAGTTCATAAACTCGGGATACACCAAATCATAAATCCAGTTAAACAAGCTCCAAGAAGGATGCATGTTGAAATAGAGCCACAAGTCATTGCGGAAGTCAAAAAATTGATAGAGGCTGACTTCATACGAGAAGAAAATTATCCAATATGGCTAGCCAATGTGGTGCCGATTAAAAGAAAAATGGACAAATAAGAGTCCGCATAGACTACAGGGACTTGAACAAAGCATGTCCAAAAGAGGAATTTCCTTTACCAATTCCTGAATTAATGATTGATATTGCATCAAAACATGCAATATTTTCTTTCATGGATGGATCATCAGGATATAACCAAATAAAAATGTTTTCGGAGGATGAAGTAAATACAGCTTTCCGAACACCCATGGGCATATATTGTTATAAGGTTATGCCATTTGGACTAAAAAATGCTGGTGCAACCTATCAAAGAGCCATGACACGGATTTTTGATGAACTAATACATAATCAAGTCGAATGTTATGTCGACGATCTGGTTGTCAATAGTAAACAAAAAGACGATCATATATACGATTTGAGAATTGTCTTTGAACGACTACGACAATATAATCTTAAAATGAACCCTTTAAAGTGCGCCTTTGGTGTCACTTCAGGAAAATTTTTAGGATTTGTAGTTTGACATCGTGAGATAGAAATTGATCCGCTCAAAATTGAAGCTATCCTAAATATGCCTCCTCCTAAAAATCTAACTCAATTGAGATCTTTTCAAGGAAAATTAGCATATATACGACGTTTCATTTCCAATCTATCGGGTAGATGTCAACCCCTTACTACCCTTACTAGAAAGGATGCCAAATTTGTGTGGGTTGAAAAATTCCAGCATGCCTTCAAAGACATTAAACAATATCTGGCAACCCCTCCTGTCTTAGCAGCCCCTGTATTAGGAAGACCTTTAATTCTTTACACCGTGGCATTGGACAATTCACTTGGAGCTTTACTAGCACAAGTAAATGATGAAGGAAAAGAGAATGGGTTATACTATTTGAGTGGTTGTTTAGTTCCAATGGAAATAAAATATCTGACAATTGAAAAGCATTGTTTAGCCTTGATCTTTGCAGTTCAGAAGCTAAGACATTATATGCTTTCTCATAAGGTAACTCTTATTTCAAGAGTTAACCCGTTACAATATTTAATAACACGACCGACACTTTCTGGGAGATTAGCAAGATGGGCAATGATCTTGTTACAATTTGACATAACATTTGTACCGTTACGTGCTTATCAAAGGACAAATCTTAGCAGATTTCTTAGCGCCACACCCAATTCCAACAGGATCACACCTTAACGATGATCTACCCGATGAACAAATATCAGAAGTAAAAAATTCTAACATGCAACGGTGGGAACTCTACTTTGACGGAGCATCATCTGCGTGGAAAGACAAAGATAAACAGACAATCATACCAGGCAAAGCCGGAGTAGGATTAATTTTCATTACTCCAGACAAAATGATGATGCCCTTTTCCTATCATTTGACAAAACCATGCACGAATAATGAAGCCGAATATGAAGTGCTCATAACCAGTCTAGAATTGACAATATTAATGGAAATTAAGAATATTGATATCTACAAAGATTCCCAGTTAATTATCAATCAAATTGTTGGCAAATACAAAATTTTGAAACCACGACTTGAACAGTATTCTCGTTACACTTTGAAATTACTTCAACAAATTCTTGATGTAACATTTTTCTTAATTCCGAGACGAGATAACTCTCTAGCGGATCCTCTGGCAAAACTTGCAAAGGAATTTGCATGTCCAGAAGAAGATGACATACTGATTTCTATAAAAGGACGACAAGTTCTTTCTCAAATTGATATGGATAATTTGCATAAAATCGTTGAAAATATGACAATGATAATAAGTGACGAGAAGGATGATTGGCGACAACCAATCATCCAATATTTACAAACTGGAAAATTGCCTGAAAATAGTTCTATTGCCAACCAAATTAAACAAAGAGCATTATCATATGCTCTAATAAATGACGTCCTTTATAAATGATCTTTTGATCAAATGTGGTTAAGATGTTTAAACCAAATTGAAGCTCGAGAGATTGTTAAAGAAGTTCATTCAGGTTTATGTGGTGCACATCAATCTGGGCCCAAAATGAAAATGAAAATAAAAAGAATGGGTTATTATTGGCCAACACTGATGACCGATTGTCTTGACATTGCAAAGAAATGTCATCAATGTCAAATACATGGAGTAGTTTTACATCAACCTCCAAATGTCCTACATCCGACCATTGCATCATGGCCATTTGAATGTTGGAGTACCGACATAGTGGGCCCTATAGATCCTCCATCTTCCAAGGGCCATAAATTTATTCCGGCATTCATCGACTATTTGTCTACATGGGCGAAGCAATACCCCTTCGAGAAGTCAAGCGAACAAGTTCTCCATTTCTTTAAAACACATATCGTTTATAGATTTAGGATTCCTCGAAGAGTCATATCAAATAATGGATTGGCCTTCAAAAACACAAAAATGAATCACTTTATCCAGAGACATGGGATTGACTGGAGATATTCCACAATCTATTACCCTAAGGCCAATGGATTAGCTGAAGCTTTCAATAAAATGTTGGTTCAAATCTTGAAAAAGACATTAAGTAATAGCCCGAGACAGTGGCATGAACGACTAATAGAAGCTTTATGGGCTTATAGAACTACATACCGAACTCCAACACGGTCTACACCATTTACCTTGGTATATGGTTCTGAAGCCATTTTGCCTCTGGAAGTCCAAATTCCTTCTCTCAGAATCACAATAACTGATAAAATAACTGAAGAAGAAAATGTCAAGTTGCGACTTGAAGAACTTGAAAATTTAGAGGGCAAACGCCTGCAAGCCCAACAAAATCTTGAATTGTATCAAGCAAAAATGATACGAGCTTACGACAAACTAGTTCGCCCTAGAACCTTTCGAATCGATGAATTAGTTTTAGTTCTTCGAAGACCTATACTAGCTCATCGAAAGATAGGTGGCAAATTCGAACCGATATGGGAAGGTCCATATGTAATTGAAAAGACATATTCCGGAGGATCCTACCAATTGGTGGATTGTCAAGGAGAAAGAATCCTGCCTCCAATCAATGGGCGTTTCCTAAAGAAATACTACGCGACATAAAAAAAGAAGAAATGAATAAAGACTTATTTATAAACTAGGACAATAAATTCTCCTTTCAAAAATCATCTTTGATGTTTTGTGACATCTCTTTCATTTGTTAAACAAACATTTGAAAATCTAAAATGATATTCTGTCTTGATATTTTCAAGAAAAATGCCTGAAGACAGATTATTTTTCTCATTCCGAAATAATATGACTTTTGCCTTGGACCGTCGACATATAGACGCGAGGACCAGAATTCACTTTGACTTTGATCTGTCGCTAATTGAATCCATATATCATGGATCGTTGCTTTATCTGGTAAATCACAGTGAAGTTGATCTTCAGACGCCTCTGATAAAATTCAAACTTCAGCAACCCCAAGAATTTGATTTTACAATCAGTGATAGTTCAGATGAAGAAGAATTCATGACTGCCCCGGTACAAGGAGCATCAACGTCAGGAACCAAAAATCCGACGACAGGATTCACCAGATCGCAAAGACGAAATCGCAATAAACGACTAAAACGACAAAAACAATTACAAGAGAAACAAGACATGGAAGATATGAGTCAGTTAAAATCGCGAACTATCAACACTCCGTTCAAGGAAATAATATCGGAAACGACAAATCTTGACCTTACAGAAAAAGAGGATGGTAAAGCAGTCATCACTCCACCATCGGTCACACCTACTCAATATTTAAGGGTATCAGACAAAAAGAATCACTCAGAGGAAGAGATGCAGCGAATTCGCGCTATCGAGTGGAGAACTTTTGAACAATACAAACACATGAATAAAATGACAATAAATATTCTGGATGGTCTTAAACTTTTTACCAGAATATTTGATGAAGCTGAACAAACTGCTATCATTGATCACATTATAAAAGCCCAAAATCAGGGTAGGGCTGGACTCCTTCAAAGGAGAACCTATTCTGAACCTAATAAATGGATTCGTGGAAAGGGTAGACAAACCCTACAATATGGATGATGCTACAATTATGCAAGAGACAGAGAAGGAAATCTTCCTGGAATTTTGCGACACGAACAAGTCGATCCTTTACCCACTGTGATAATCCAAGTTATCAAATGACTTGTCACTTGGGGAATTTTACCTACAGACTGTATTCCTGATAGTTGCATTATCAATATATATGATAAAGGAGACTGTATCCCTCCTCACATTGACAACCATGATTTTGAGAGACCGTTTTGCACCGTGTCACTCCTGAACCGCTGTCCTGCTGTGATTGGAAGGGAGATACAAATCTTGGGACCTGGAGAGTTTGAAGGTACGTACCGTATTCTTTTAACTCGAGGATCAGTTCTCCTGTTTCAAGGGAACGGTGCAGATTTCGTAAAACACTGCATACCTAGTGTCAACAAGCCACGCATCTCAATTACCTTGCGACGGATGAAGCCCGACAAACGACCTGTCGGATATATGGCTATACCAGAACTGGAGAATCTACAACCTTTGGAATTACCATAACCCCATAAATGTCTAAACACCTGAAACGTGTTTGATAAATAATGTTTTGGAGTGTAGGATGTTTATGGACAGTCTGTTAATATCCAGAGCTATGTTATGACATATAAGAACTTTTGACATGTGATACTATAGTTGTCGATGTGTGACATATCGGTAGCTGTTGACTTGTAAAATATCAGTAGTTTGTTGCAGCGTGCTATATGATATGTACATATGTATGTACTATAAGCTTTTGTTTGCAATAAATATGTACTAGTGACTCTTTTTTTATGGAAATAAAATGAAGTATTGAAGAAAAATATATCCCCATTGTCTGTGATATGTCGACAGGTCCTGAAATCAATAAATGACAAAATGAATAATTTATGATAATCAAACATGAGAATTATCTTTCGACCTATATAGGTCAAAACCCCAGCGGATATTCCCACCAAAAATATTAGTGAGTTCGCCACTCTCTTCGGTTATTGGATATAAGTCCTTTCCTGATGTGGAAATCACGGCTTTCCTCTAACCAAATTTTGACATCGACATTCTGAGAAATAGAAAATGACATCTATTTTCTCTCTTCGGTTATTGGATATAAGTCCTTTCCTGATGTGGAAATCATGGCTTTCCTCTAACCAAATCTTGACATCGACATTCTGAGAAATAGAAAATGACATCTATTTTCTCTCTTCGGTTATTGGATATAAGTCCTTTCCTGATGTGGAAATCACGGCTTTCCTCTAACCAAATCTTGACATCGACATTTTGAGGAAAATAGAAAATGACATCTATTTTCTCTCTTCGGTTATTGGATATAAGTTCTTTTCTGACACGGAAATTAAGACTTTCCTTTAACCAAATCTTGACAACGACATTTTGAGGAAAATAGAAAATGACATCTATTTTCTCTCTTCGGTTATTGGATATCAGTTCTTTCCTGACACGGAAATTACGACTTTCCTTTAACCAAATCTTGACATCGACATTTTGAGGAAAATAGAAAATAACATCTATTTTCTCTCTTCGGTTATTGGATATAAGTTCTTTCCTGACACGGAAATTACGACTTTCCTCTAACCAAATCTTGACATCGACATTTTGAGGAAAATAGAAAATGACATCTATTTTCTCTATTCGGTTATTTGATATAAGTCCTTTCCTGATGTGGAAATCACAGCTTTCCTCTAACCAAATCTTAACACTGACATTCTGGAAAATAGAAAATGACATCTATTTTCTCTCTCCGGTTATTGGATAATAGTCCCTTCCTGACACGGAAGTCATGAATTTCCTCTAACCAAATATCAACATTGACATTTTGAGAAATGGAAAATGGCATCCATTTTCTCCCTCTTGTTATAGGATATACATTCTTTCCTGACACGGAAATCACTGTCGGCATATTTTTAGGTTTGTGTGTTGTATTTTTGAAAAGAGGTCGCCTATAGAAATTGTCAGCAAATTTTTAATTTAATTTAAATAAATAATTTGAAAAGTAGTATTTGATTTTGAAAAATGATTTTTAAATTTGAAAGTTTTAAGATATGAAATCAAACCGATCTCACATCCCGAATAGTTTATATAAACGAGCACCGCATCACAAACCGTGTATCTATCCCGAAGAATGGACACACTGCTTGATGATGGGGCTCGATTAAATAAACTAAAAGACTTGTGACATATGTTTGGTCTGCGAACCAATTTTATAAGCCGACAAATTCCCCTGCTTAATATAAATGAATTAAGCGGGGTTTATATTACTCAGGTTCTTAAAGTTCCCTATAAGGGCAAGCCCCTATAGTTAATTACATCTTAAATGACGGGAATCATTTAAGAAAACTCTTGATAAGGATCAGTGGTTTTGCTCTCAAAAATTTCAAAGTTTAAGGTTTTCAAAGGATCGGATTTTTGGAAATTCAAAAGGGAATGACTCAAAATTTGGGACAATTTATTTTTGAGAATCCAAAGGAAGAGAAGTAGGAGAAGCTGAGGATCCAAGAAGAATCTTGGCAACTTCCCAAACTATCCTATTGTTTGGCTTAGATTTGAGAAAATCCTAATATTATCTGATATTTCAATCTTGCTAATTTTTAGTTAATTAGGACTTATATTCGTATGACATAATCATACAATCAGCCTAGAAAATGTGAGGGTTTATGTCGTACTGAACGATCACCTCGGAGTCCTAAGACCGGTTAGGGCTTAATTTACATGATATGATCATGCAAATGCCTAACGAAGATTTGAGGATCTATGTTGCACTAGGCAAACTACCTCGAGATCCTATGGCTTGGTTATTTAATTCTAAGACAGGTTTTGCTGAAGTAGACTCAGGTTTTGCTGATGACGATGGCCGTGCTGCCCACCATGCTCCGAGCTCCTTGTTGTTGCAGAGGTTTAGTTTTAGAAGTCATAAATTAGGAGATGAGAGAAGTGTTTTTGGTTTAGAGAAAATTTTAAAATCCAAGTGTTTTTTTAATATTTTTATTAAAACAAATCTTAAAGTTGATTAAACAGAACTGATTAAGATCCCACGGTTCCGTCATCCAGGCACCGTTATTTTCATCGAATTCACTTAGTCCAGATGAATTTGCTAAACTCAACTGAATGAGTTCCACACCTTCATTTAGACCGTGGGAAATCCCGTTAGCAACACGTGGGTTACATCATCCGAGGTATTCCCGATCATTCAACGAGACGTTTTAATTTAGTTGCAATTGTAGTTTTGTGTTCTGTTTGTGATTAAATTTTGAGTTGTTTTATATTTTGGAATGTTGTGGCGGTGATTTTTATCTTGTAATGACTTTTAATTTAGTTTTGGTTTCAGTTCAGGGACTATCCTAAAGGTTTAGATTTTCATGCAACAATTGTTTATCATGCAAGAAAAGTAAAGTGCATTTGCAATAAAGTAAATTACAATAAAATAAAGCGTACCTGGAAGGTCTTCCCGTCATCCCAAGCTGCACTTAAAACACATGTTAAGGCATTTAAATATTTCAACAAGTACCTAGGTAAAGCTAAGGGAAAGGTTTTGGTTGTCTACCAAAGTCCTAATCCTATGACTAGTCATCTCCTATGACGTCTAGGTTCTTGTGTTTTGGTTTAAAGACGATTTTCTTCATCAAAGAACAATTAAATTCAATTGTTCTTTTAAACATCCTATCATATTGAGGAAGTGCTTAAGACGAGTCTTAAACATCTTTTCAATACCTCTAGGATTTGTTTTAAGTCCAAGAGAATTTAATTATACAAGTGAATTAATCATCCAGGAGTTTAAGTTTTGTTCTTTTGCTCAGTGAACTAGGACATTTGAATATTCTATAAGTGAGGTAACGCTTCACTTGATACTTCATTTAAGAGTTATAATAATAAGAGCTTAAAATGACAAATCAAATTATTAAATATTTTAATGATTTGAACTTAAGGATTTAATTTTAATTTTGATTTAATTCTATAAAATTAGTTTAAGTTTGGAATAGTGTTCAAGTTATTTTAGATTTAATTCTTAATGATTTCATTTAGGTTTGTTATTAAATGATTTTAATTTAATTTAATTCAATTTAATTTTAATTTAATTTAATTTAATTTTGATTTAATTTGACTTAATTTAACTTCAATTTGATTTTAATTTAATTCAATTTAATTTAATTTTTAATTTAAATTTAATTTTAATTTAATTCAATTTAATTTAATTTTTAATTTAAATTTAATTTTAATTTAATTCAATTTTATTTTATTTTTATTTAATTTAATTTTAATTTAATTTTAATTTAATTTAATTTGATTTTTATTTTAGTTTAATTTTAATTTAATTTAATTTCAATTTTAATTTAATTGAGATTATTCTTTTAATTTTCTTCTTAAATATTATTGAAGTGATTTATTTAGGGATTTTTAAATTAAAGAATAAATATCTTCTTAAATAATATCCCTACTTTAATAATTTCAATTTTCCATTAATCTTCCAAATTTGATTAATTAATTAATTAAGGTTTACTTTAATTATTCTTAAAATGATCGGTGGGTTCCTACCCTTAACCCTTTAAGTTTCAATCATCCAAAATCAGTTTAAATCAAATATTTTACCCTCCCCTTTTTGATTAATCCTAAAATTTTAATTAAAGGTTGAAAATTTTAATTACCATTTTGCCCTTCAAGCTTTATAATTCTATAACTCACTAAATTAAGCTCAAATGAACTTGAAATTTTTATGTGACCTCACTTACATGTCAATTAAGACATTAGAGGAGAAAATGTGATTTTTCTGTATTTAATTTATTTATGTAATTATTTTAATGGAAAATAGGGATTTTCAAGGAAAATTCAATAATATGACAAAGGAAATGTTTCTATTCTTAATAAAATTATGACATATTCCTAATGACCAGAGGACCTTTTGGACCAATTTTGGTGATTTTTTGAGTTATATTTTATTTATTAGAATTATTTTGAATTTTGAAGCATTAATTAATTTTAAAATAAAATTAAAGTTGAAAATTGGATTTTATATTTTTCTTACATCTCTATGACCTCAAGGAGTTCAGAGAAATAAATTTTATATTTTTCTTATTTTTCTTTAATTTATTAGAATTATTTTAGTGAAAAGGTTGAAAAATACATTTTTTAATATTAAAAAAATCAATTAAGCCTTTAAAATTCAATATCTTACCCTAGGGACTTAAGAAAAATATTGGGTTTGTTCCTAAATGATTAGAATTCAAAATGTGACATTTTGGTGATTTTTAATATTTTTATGATTTTTATTATTTTTTAATTATTAAAAATATTAAAATAATGATAAAAATCAACCTTTTTAGAAAATTATAATTTTAATTTTCCTAAGTTCCTCTGATATCAGAGAAGCTCCAAAACTATTTTTTGTGAATTTTTGAAAAGTATTTTGTGAGTTATGAATTTTTAAAGTTTAATTTTACCCATTTTTGCTTAAGAGACTTAATCAACCCTTTTGGTGGGGTTAATCAAGTCCAATTGGTTTCAAATTTTTATGTGGTGTTCTCCTATCCCTAGAGGACAGTGGCGAGTTGTTTTTAAGTTAATTTGATGAATGGTTAATCCTAATTAATTAAAGTTCAATTTTGGGTATTTAGGCCAATTAGAGTTGTTCAAAGTGAATTAACTCAAAACTTATTTTTCCTAGGTCCCTCTTGTCACAAGAAATATTACCAAAATTTCCTAGAATTTATTTCTCAACATGCTAATTATTGGAATTAAAATACTCAAAACAGTGACATGAACTTGAAAAATCAATAACTTCCCATAGGGATGGCCTCTGACCTTGGAAAATTCAGGGAATGTTCCCAAGTTCAGAGGCTTCAAAAGCCCTATGGTCTCATGCCATGATGAATTGCCCATGCAAATGGAGAATTAAAATAAAGCAGAGAGTAAATAAATTATTAAAAATAAAATACCTAATGAAATTACTTGATTTCTTTTCTACATTATTCTCCTCTATTCACTGAGCAAGAGGGTATTTTAATTTTATTTTTAGGATTTTTCTACACAAAGTTATGAATTTTTGAAGTTCTGGGAATTAAATAAATAGAAAATAGCCTATTTTCCTACTTATCCACGATGCGCCGCGTCAACCTCGGCAGCTCCGAAGGTGGTGCGTGTCACGCTGTGATTGGGCGCCGCCATCTGAGTCAGCCATCCCGGGACCCGCCTTTCACGTAACATGTTCTGGTCCGACGTGATCTGAGCCGTCCACCCGATACACGCGCAATCCGACGGCTCCCAGTCATCGTCTACGACTGGTGCGAACCCGTGGCCGTAGACCTTCTAACCCTAATTTCTCACTCGATTCTCAACGGATTTATGTGTTCTTATGCTCTATGGATTCGTCTTGAAAAGATGAACTTATCTATACGGTAAACATGCATTGAAATTAACTCAAACTAAATGGAGAATCTCTGTAAGCTCGGGAGGAAGAGTGAGTCCATACCTTTGCTCAGAGAAGTGAAGCTTCAATCTGAGGGTTGTGTCACGTTCGATTGGGTCCAAGCAAGCTCCAGATGAAGTCCCTTGGTCTGGTGAATTGTCTAGGTGCGATTTCGACCAAGTTCGATCACAAAGCTTGGAGGCTGGAAGCAATGGCTGGCCTGGTGAGGGGGCTTTTGCTGGGAAACTTCTCCTCTTGGTCTGGTGAAGGTGTAGAGTCAATCAATTTGAAGATTGACTCACCGTGGTGAAGTGTCCTGGTTTTGGGCTTGGATTTCAACTCGAAATTGAGCTCGCAGAGAGGAAATGGCAGGGGGATTTCAGTGGGGATCAAGTTCTCTATGTGTAGAGAGTGGTCTGGAATGATTTTGGCAGGGTTTCAGTAAGGTTTGGTTCAGCACTTCTCTCATGGCCGAGAGAGGTGGAGTTTAAATAGAGCTGGCTGGAGGCTCTCCCAGGGGGAGTTAGGGCTTTGGATCAGCTGCTCTGGTGAGGAGAAGAACAGCCATGGTGGCCATTGGGCATGGGGCAACTCAGCAGGTGAGAATTCCAAGCTTGGGCTCACATGGGAGCTCTCGGGTGTGGTGTTTTCCGGCGGCCCAGGTGGCTGGTCGGCAGGCATGGGTCACCCTCAGGGTCAAGAGGTCCAGGGCTGGGGTTTAGTGTAGGGAATTGGCAATGTCCATGTGTAAAGTGTTTGAATCAAAGTAGAATGGGGTATGGGTGTATTTTGGCTAAGTTTGGTCAAATGCATGGATTGGGCATGGTGCACCTCCCCATGGCTAGTTTGGGCTGAAGATAAAGTGGTTTAGGTCAGCTTAATTAGTGGGGAAGGGTCACCATCCAAGTACAATTAAGTTTAAGCAAGGTTTAGTGGAGTCATGGAAGTGGCTAATCCCCTTAAGGGAATATGGAAAGAGCCTCCTCCTCTTGCCATCTTGGGTATGTTGAGTTGTCCAAGGCATTCATGGCTCCCATGTGGCTCATGCATGGCTTCATGGCTCACCTTTGGTTTGGGAAAAGTTAAGTCAACTTCATGAAAAAGGGTTTTAGAAATTTTAGTAATTTAGGGGTGATTTGATGGGTTTTGACATATGGCTTTATTTGGAATTATTTCATTATGGATTTAGAACTTACGGGATGGTTTTATCAAATGGATGATGATAGAGGATTGTCATGTGGGCTTTAAGATGGATTTTGGGCTTTTTGAAATCATTTTGGATGGGCTTTTTAGGAAGGCTTAAGGAAGTGGGCCTTAGGTTTGAAAATAAAATTATGGATGGGAATTTTGTGAAGGATTGGGCCAAACAAATGTTGGGTTTATTTTAGGGATGTGCCATGATTGATTTGAAGCAAGATTGAGGTGGTTTGGGTTTGAATTGGGTTGGATTTGGGCTTCTTTGGTAAATGGGTCAACATAGGTCAAATTGGGCTAATTTGGGCCAATGTTGGGCTAGGGTTGAAATTGATGTAAAATTAATGTTGGGAAATGTTTATGGGAGTGTTTCAAAGAGGTTTCAACTTTGGTTGGGTTTTGGTTTTGGGACTTGGGCTTATTTGGGTTAGGTTTGGGTTTAGGTCAAAATTGGGCTTCTTGGTTTTGGGTTGAATTTGAGTGGGGTTTAGGTCCATATTTTGGGCAAATTATGTTAGTGTTTTGTTTGTGGGGATGTTAGGGAAGGTTTAGAAAAGGTTTGGGGTCAATTGGAGTTGAATTAGTTTGGTTTGGGCTAAGTTTGGGTCATGGGTCTAAACTGGGCTTTAAGGTCAAAAGTGAAATTGGATTCAAATGTTAATCAAATTGGACTTGGATTTGGTCTAGATTGATATTGTGGATGTTAAATTGAAGTTTAGAATTGAATTGGACCAAAATTGGGGGTTTTGGTATGAGTGGGCTAAATTGACAAAATTGGCCCATGGTGTAGTTGGAAAAAATGAAATTGGGAATATTTGGGATTTTTTGGAATTTTCTGGGAATTTTCTGAATTTTTGGATTTTTTGGCTAAGAGGGGCATTTTGGGTATTTGGAGGGTATTGGGGGGTATTTTTGGAATCTTTGGTATTTTTTGCTATGGGTGATCAATTTAATTGATGAGGAAATGTTCAAGGTTAATTTTGGGGAATTTTGGGTGATTTGGAAATTTTGGAGGATTTGGGCAATTCTAAGGGCTTTTAGTAGGTTTGGTAGGTGTAGGGTCCTTGGGCCAAAAATTGAAATTTTGGATTAATGAAGATTAATCAAATATGAGTGGAATGGAATAACTTTGATTGAGCCATGAAGCCATGTTAAGCCTATATGAGCCATGGGAGGACTCGTTTGAGGCATTCACTATGTTGTTCCTAACCCTCTTAACCAGGGGCTTAGGGGTTAAGGTCCATCCATATGAATTACCTACATGAGTCAAGGAGTCAAGTTGGGTATGGGTGTGGTTTTAGGATTTGGATTGTGTGTGTGAGAGTGTAGAGTGTGAGTGTAGTGAGTGTGTAAGTCAACCCTCACTGGACCAAGCCACCTGGGGTGGTCACAAGGCCAAAGAGTCCTATAGGGAACTCATCCTTTAAACCTTCACATTTGATTTCAACCCTCTAGGTGATTAGGGGTCTACAATCAAGCTTGTGGGGCTTGCGAGGAGGCAAGAAGTGGTTCAAATTTCTAAGGGATGGGTCCCGATTCTAGTCCTCTAAGATAGTCAAAGGAAAAGCCTAAGGCTAAATCCTAAACACTAAAGAGGGAAGAGAAGACCTCATCGAAAATGAGGTCAACAAATGGACCCCAATAGGTGTGGTGTGCTAACCAAGCTCACCGCGCGTATTGGCGTTGACCGAAGAAATCAACAAAACTAAAACAGACGTCCAAGTGACAAACTTAGGACGAAGTAGAAGAATTTTCGCTCGGGAGTATCAGGTAAATCTCCAAGACTAAAGATTCGAGAACTCTCGCTGGGGAAAAAGGAGGTGAATTTCAGATTGCAAGATTTCAAGAGATTGGATCTTAGATTCGTTTCGTTTTCTGTTTCAAGTTTTAATTATGATTTGGAATTTCGATTTGAGTTTCAATTTTGGTTTTATGCGGAGAAAAGAGTAGGGCGGAGGCCCACCCAAATGCATTTGTATGTTGAGAAGGAAGCGGGATCGAACCTATTTGAAATGCTGAGGAAGAATAGGACAAAGCCTATCCGAAATGCAGAGTGCTTTAATTTCAATTTCTTGCTGAGAGGATCAAATTTTGAGATTGCTGAGAAAGGAGCAGGACTGTGCCTATCTGGAGTGCTGAGAATTGTTGAGATGGGAGTAGGGTGGAAGCCTATCCCGAATGCTGAGATTGCTGAGATGGGAGTAGGGCGGAAGCCTATCCCGAATGCCGAGATTCGTTGAGATGGGAGTAGGGCGGAAGCCTATCCCGAATGTCGAGATTTCTTCGAGATGGGAGTAGGGCGGAAGCCTATCCCGAATGCCGAGATTGCTCGAGATGGGAGTAGGGCGGAAGCCTATCCCGAATGTCGAGATTGCTGAGATGGGAGTAGGGCGGAAGCCTATCCCGAATGCTGAGATTTGCTGAGATGGGAGTAGGGCGGAAGCCAATCCCGAATGCTGAGATTGCTGAGATGGGAGTAGGGCGGAAGTCTATCCCGAATGCTGAGATTGTTGAGATGGGAGTAGGGCGGAAGCCTATCCCAAATGCTGAGATTGCTGAGATGGGAGTAGGGCGGAAGCCTATCCCGAATGCTGAGATTTGGATTATGCTGAGATCGAAATGAGATATGAAAGTGTTCCATATCAAAGTCTGATTACTTGGCGAAGGGTACGAACCTATGCCATCAGAATCAAATTGAAGATTCCTCGTAATTCTGA
Organism: Papilionanthe hookeriana x Papilionanthe teres; assembly: GCA_022702705.1. NCBI lineage: Eukaryota > Viridiplantae > Streptophyta > Magnoliopsida > Asparagales > Orchidaceae > Papilionanthe > Papilionanthe hookeriana x Papilionanthe teres. Next base: position 76,190,832 of record CM040435.1, on the reverse strand, counting down.
GATCATCCCGAGAGAGGGTTTCAAAGGAGGTCCAGAATAGATCTTGATTTGAAGAAGGATTGGAGGATTTGAAAAGATGGACGTAAAGTGGAATTCAATTTGAGCTTTAGATTTGTTTTGTTTGTCCTTTAACTATCCCATTTTTTATTATGGTTTATTTTGGTGTTCATGTGGATTTGAAATTCTTTTTAATGTTTGGATTTTTATGAAGACAGCTTCTTATTTATTTTCCTTTTTCTTTTCTGTTCTTTGTTCGAAGTTCATTTAACTTTAATTGCGTTTCCCAGTCAATTTGCACGAAAAGAGGTGAAGGCAAATTGTGACATGGTCACTTTCATTCCAATCTTGTTGAAGATACATCATACAACTCGATCTGAAATATCTCTCATACAATCCATGACTCAAAACGGACTATGTATGATTCTTGTTGATCCATCCAAAAAAAATGTCTGTTAAATCCATGTCTGAATAATGAGATACACAGTCAATAACATCACCTTCCAAGCCATCCTTGGCAGGAATGCCACATGGATGTGCATTGGAGGTGTGTTAATTCCCATGTAACTCACAGCTCGTAGGGTCGGAGATTCTCCAATTCTGGATCTGGCTGGAAGTGGTAAGGTGCCTTTTTGTCGTCCATCCTTCTAAAAGTGACGGAGATCCGCTCCATCGGTACTCCCGGTATACAATGCTTTGCGATGTCTGCTCCATTTCCTTGTAATATCATGACGGAACCTACCGGAAGTGGTATCTCCACCGGCCCTCGGAACTTACCCGGGCCTACTATCCGGAGGTCAGATCCGAACATGATATTGCATTGGTTGACGAACGAAACTGTGCAGAAAGGTCTGACAAAGTCGTGGTGGTCTATGTGTGGAGGTATGCAGTCGTCCTTCGGATAAATGTTGATGATGCAACCTGTTGGGTATGCGGTCCGCCGGCGGTACCCTCCACGTTATCATTCTTTTCACCATTCTTTTAGTTATTCTCGGCATCGGATCCACCTCACCGTGACGGAGTATCCCCGGTGGATTTCCTTTTACGTCCTCCGCGAAGTTATAGCAACATCCGCATTATATTGTGACTCTTCCTTTCCCTGGCATCCATTTACGGGGTTCCGAATAAGTCTTTTCTCTCAGACGGCCTGCTCGACCCATCTTCTGAAGTTCTAGAATGCAATCCACAATCTGCTGTTGCTCGTACTCTGAGAATACACCTGTATGTAACTCGAGGCCTTCCAAAATGTTGATCCTTCTGCCTCTAATTCTTTCAAAATATTCAAAAGTCTTCTTCTCAACATTTTGCATTCTTTCTAGTTCATATTGTGGGATGATCTGCAAGTGACGAGGCCAGTAACGTATTGCGGGATGTATGGCTCAATCCCGTCACGTTCTCCTGCATACCTTGGCTTCTCGGGGATTGTCTCTGTCGGGACATCCTCCGGGGTTGCTTCAGCAACAAGGTTCTTCAGATATGGTATCTCTGCCCAGCGTCGAGGCACTGATTCTATCTATGTCCTTCTTGGCACTTCTGCGATCTGTTCTGATTCTCTCGGCGTTGACTTTCTTCTTTCTGGTTCCTGCCGAACCGGTATCTTTGAAATGTGTGTGTCTGCGAAGGTGGTTGTTTCCTCGTGTTGATCTGCTGCAAGTTTAGTCAACATCTTGCGGATACGGCGATTCTTATTTCTTCTTTGAGTAGCAGTGAGCGTAGCTCTCCTTACTTCTTGAATTTCTGTGGGCGCGGCGCTGACGAGCCTGCCCTCTGCCGTGGCAACTACTGACTTGATTTTCTTGCTTTCCTCAGTGTTTGTCTTTCTTTTCTTGTTGCTGGATTGGCGGCTTGGGCCACCCATCTTCATCACTGTCTGGCTATGAAGCTCTTCTCGGTCCACCGGGACCCAATCATTTTCTTCATACTCGTAGGTTGGTCGGTGTGAAGTCGAATCAATTTCTATCATTCGCTCCATCCTTCACCCTCTTTTCATCGAGTGCGAGACTCACGCCATTTTTAAAGTTTAGGACTAACGACTCGTTCGACATTTCCCTGCGAAGAAAACAAGGAAAGGATCGAGAGTCGTACTTAAGAACAAGAACATTAAGAAAGTATTTATCATCGAAGATTCTTATTCACTTATTCCAATTTTAATTTTTAAGGAAAGCGGGAAAAGATAAAGAAAGATCAGGAAAAAGATTTGATTTGAAAGGAAGGGTAGAACTTTATTATTATTATTTTCACATATTTTCTTTTTAGTACATTTTTTTATTTTATCCATTTTTATGTTTTTGGGTTTGGACCCAGTCACAAAGTGATTGCTTCACCCGTGTTCATAGGGATAAGACTCTACTTTAGAGGCCACCCTTCGAAACATCAGGTTGCGTAATACTTCTTCAAATATCGTCCATTGATTGGAAGCATTTGTCGTTCTCCTTGGTAATTCACAAGTTGGTAGGAGCCTCCTGAGTAGACTGCCTCGACCACAAACGGCCCTTCCCAAGTCGGTTCAAATTTGCCTCCTATCTTGCGATGTGCAAGAATAAGTCTTCTGAGAACAAGAACTAAGTCGCCAACCTTGAAAGTTCTCGGGCGGACCAGTTTATCATGGGCCTAGATCATCTTAGCTTGGTATAGCTCCAAATTTTGTTGCGCCGCAAGTCTTTTTCCTTCCAAGTTTTCCAGTTCTTCCAGTCGTAATCTGGCATTTTCTTCTGTAGTAATTTTATTTGCAACTGCAATCCTGAGTGATGGAAGCTGAACCTCCAAAGGTAAAATAGCCTCGGACCCATACACTAAAGTGTAAGGTGTAGACTGAGTAGGAGCCCTGAAAGTCGTCCTGTAGGCCCATAAGGCTTCTAACAACTTCTCGTGCCAATTTCTCTTATTGTCGTCCAAAGTTTTCTTTAAAATTTGAACGAGAGTTTTATTAAAAGCCTCGGCCAAGCCGTTTGCTCTTGGGCAGTAGATTGTTGAGTATCACCAATCGATTCCATGTCTTCTGACAAAATTGTTGATCTTTGTACTTCTGAATGCGGACCCATTATCTGAAATGATTCCGCGCGGTACTCCGAAATGGTAGACGACTTGATTTTTGAAAAACTGTAGCACGTGGTGTGCCTTTACTTTACTGAGTGGAACTGCTTCTGCCCATTTAGAAAAGTAGTCTGTAGCTGTAAGGATGAAGCGATGTCCTCTTGAAGAAGGTGGTTCTATCGGACCCACTATATCTGTGCCCCAACACTCAAATGGCCACGATGCAATTGTCGGATGTAGCACATTTAGAGGTTGGTGTCGAACCACTCCGTGCACTTGGCACTGGTGACAACTTTTGGCAATCTTCATGCAATCGGTCATCATCGAGGGCCAGTAATACCCTAATCTTTTAATTTTCATTTTCATTTTCGGACCCGACTGATGAGCGCCACAAAGTCCTGAATGCACTTCTTTGACAATTTCACGAGCCTCAGACCCGTTCAGGCATCTTAACGACATTTGATCAAAAGACCTTCTGTATAATGTACTGTTTATTAATGCGTAAGACAGAGCTCTTTTATTGATTTGATGTGCTAATGACTTATCGTCTAGTAATTTCCCTGTTTGCGGTGTAGTACTATTAGCGGCCGACGCCAATCTTCTCTCGTTTTCCATCAACTGCTGCAGTCGATTCCTCCGCTTTTTCGATCTCCGTATCATATCCATGTCGAGCCGTGATAGGACCCGTCGTCCTTGAACCGACACTTCAACCGACTCATCTTGTAAGCGAGGCAAATTCTTTTGCAAGGTGAGCTAGCGCATCCGTGAGGTCATTTTCTCTTCTGGGGATCTTGTAGATTGTTACATTCGGAATTTGTTCCAACAGTTTCATGGCATACTGAAAGTATTGCTCGAGTCTTGGCTTTAAAATTTTGTATTGTCCGGCTACCTGTTGAATGATCAACTGAGAGTTTCCGTAGATATTGATATCTGTTATTCCCATTTGAATGGTCAGTTCTAGTCCTGTTATGATGGCTTCGTATTCTGCTTCGTTGCTTGTGCACTGCGCTGTTAAGTGGTAGGAGTATCTTAACATCCCCCGCTCCGGTGTTATAAAGATTAGTCTGATTCCTGCCTTACCGGGCACTATCGTTTGCAATTCTTTGTCTTTCTGTGCTGAGGACGCTCCGTCGAAGTATAGTTCCCAACGTCGATCATCAGTGTCTTCTAGGCTCATTATCTGTTCGTCAGGCAAATCGTCGTCGAGGGGCGAATCTGCCGGTAAAGGGTGTGCTGCAAGGAAGTCAGCTAGCACTTGTCCCTTTACGGCATGAAGAGGAACGAAAGTTATGTCAAATTGCAATAATATCATCGACCACCTGACAAGTCTGCCAGAAAGTGTTGGACGGGTCATCAAATATTGCAACGGATTAACTTTCGAGATAAGGTTGACCTTATGAGAGAGCATGTAATGCCTGAGTTTACGTGCGGCGAAGATCAGGGCTAAACAATGCTTCTCAATTGGAGGATACTTTACTTCCATCGGAATCAAACGACGGCTTAAGTAGTAGAGAGCATTTTCTTTTTCCCTCATCATTGACTCAGGCTAGCGGGGCTCCGAGGAGTCGTCTAGAGCCGTGGTATAAAGTATCAACGGTCTACCTGAGACCAGGGGCTGCTAAGACAGGAGGTGTCATTAAGTATTGCTTAATGTCCTCGAAGGCCTGTTGGCATTTCTCTTCCCAAACAAATTTGGCGTCCTTTTTAACTAATGCCGAAAAGGGCTGACACCTACCTGACAAGTTCGAAATAAAGCGTCGAAGATATGCCAGCTTCACTTGAAAGGATCGTAGCTGTTTTAAGGTTTTGGGAGGCGGCATTTCTAAGATAGCTTTAATCTTTTCCGGATCAATTTCAATCCCGCGATGTCGGACAACAAATCCTAAGAATTTCCCTGAGGTAACGCTGAAGGCTCATTTTAAGGGATTCATCTTAAGGTTGTATTGCCTTAGTCGCTCGAAAACAATTCTCAAATCATACAGGTGGTCTTCCTTCCGTTTGCTTTTGATGACCACATGATCCACATAGCACTCAACTTGGTTGTGAATGAGATCATCGAAAATCTTTGTCATTGCTCTTTGGTATGTTGCTCCTGCGTTCTTTAGCACGAATGGCATTACTGTGTAGCAATACACTCCGATCGGTGTTCTGAATGCCGTGAGCTTTTCGTCTTCTGGTGCCATCTTTATCCGGTTGTATCCTGAAGATCCATCCATGAAAGAGAATATTTCATGTGTCGAAGCGATGTCGATCATTAACTCGGGAATTGGTAGTGGAATTCATCCTTCAGACATGCTTTGTTCAAGTCTCTGAAATCCACACAGATTCTGATCTGACCATTCTTCTTCCTGACTGGTACCACATTGGATAGCCAAGTAGGGTATTGTTCTTCACGAACAAATTTAGCGTCGATTAGCTTCTTAACTTCAGCTATTACTTGCTGCTCAATTTCTAGACGCATTCTTCTGGAAGCTTGTCTGACTGGAACGGAAGTAGGATCCACTCCTAGCCTGTGAACTGCGACTTCTGGAGCTAATCCTGGTATTTCGTTGTAACTCCAAGCAAAACAATCCTTGAATTCCATTAATAGCTCGATCATTTCTTCAAAATCTTCTTTATTGAGTAAGGAGCTAACAAAGGTTGGTCTAGGCTTTTCGCTAGTACCTAAGTTAACTTCCATTAACTCATCTATTGTAGATTTGATTTCTTCTTTGAATTCTGGTGGAGCGTCTCCAATTTGCAGATCTTCAGGCTCTTCTGTAGTTTCCAAGCAGTCTTCATTAGGTTCGCAAGTGACAACCAAACAAAATTCCGTATCGTCAACTGAACCTACTGTGCCGAATCCGAGACCATGTTTTGAATTGGGAGGCCGACCGGCATTATTCCATAATTTTTCGAAGTGTTGTGATTGGCCTTTTGTCCATTGTCGAGGTAAGACACCACGCTAAATTAAATTTTGAACACAGGGAGAGTACCACTCAAAAGGTAATTCCATTAATTCGGAAGAAGTGACATCTTCAAATTGTACATTGTTTTCAGTATTGGAAGAAGAAGTGCCACGGTAAAATTTGATTGGTTTTGCACCGCTGCTATGTACTTCTTTGACCACCATACCCTCGATCTTATTAGACTGGATCGGGGTCAGGGTCATAGTGTGTACATAGTGATTAATCTTCTCGTACATAGATTTGTATTCTTCGTTCTTCTCATCTTCGAAAGAAATCTTGAATTGTGGTTTCTTCCGGTTTATTGTAGCTGCTTCTTTCTTGACTTCCTCTTCTTCCTCAGAGCTGTTCTCCCAATCAACGTTGATCATGGACTTTTTCTGTCCAACCGTCCCAGTGTCTCTTCCACGGCCTCATCCCCGGCCTTGACCTCAGATGCGAGTTCTGGAGAAACCTTCACCATCTCACCGTAAGGGAGTGGTGAGTGACTGTTGGACTAGAACTTCAGGTTCTTCATTGTCTCGAATTTCTTTTGCCTCATTTGGCACGGTGTTTCTGGAGAAGATTGTTTTCTTCGGAGGTGCGTAATAAGCTACATCTTCATGGATTCCAATCTCATGTACGGAGAAAGGTTCGCAAATCACCTTTAATGCACTGTTCTCCTCCTTCATAGTATTTTATGCACTGATGCAGAGACGATGGTACCATCCGGTTTTCATGGATCCACGGCCGGCCCAGTAGAGCGTTGAATGATGTCTCAGAGTAAATTATGTGGAATTTTGCGGTTGTCTTTGCTAAGTCACCGGTCTTCATCAACAGTGTTATTGATCCAAGGGCTCTTTCTCCTTTCTGGTTGAATCCTCTTAGTAACATCTTGTCCGCTTCGAGGTCGCGAGCATCAATTTCCAAGTATGCTAGCGTCCGAAGGTTCATTATGTTGATTGACGCTCCTGGATCCACCAATACTCCGGAGAGCGTAAACTTTCGATTATAATCGAAATGTACAACGGTCGGTTATGATCGAGCTCGTCCCAAGTAGTAGATCACTTGTCCGTGAAGGTAACACCTCGTCGTTCCTTTAACGAGCAAACCTCATCTAAGGAATCTCCGGCCATCCGAGCTAAACAAATCTCTGGATCAAGTAAGGCCTTGATCAGAGCTTCCCTCATCTCTTTTGATAAGATGAGAGCGTCGTAGATGCTCAGTTTGGCTGGTAGTTTCCTAAGATGGGCTAGCACGTTATAGTCTACTTTGTTACCATGTGTATCAGTTTCTTCCCGAATGGGCAATTCTTCTGCTGGGGTTGATTCTTCCTGAACAACCACCTACTTTCCTTTGTCTTTTGGACCCATTCTCGGAGGTAGAACCTTTCCGCTTCTTAAGTTGACTTCTGTGATTTCTTCTGAGTCTGGTACTGAGTTTACTAGTGTCTCCTTTTGAATTGGCATGACGGGTTCTTCTGGAGTCGCTTCGGAATCTGAAAGCTCTAACTCTATTGTGATTGGAGTTCCTTGGAATTCACAAATAGATTCATTGCTTGTTGAACTTTCGTAGCCTTCTTAGTGAATGTCTTCTTTGTCATCATGATTGTCGAGGCTGTGTAGGATTTGAGAATTGTTATTGGTATCGAAATCGAGATCCGGATTAGATTGGTTGTCGTTAGTTACGTAATCATTAGAAACAGTCAAAACGTAGCCAACGCCATAACTCTTATCATTATAAGATCCCGTCGGAGCGAGCAAATAATCATACAGAGTCAGAGGTTCGAGGAATTTTTCCCCCGAATCGGAAACAACCATCTTAGGATAAGCAGCCCCTAGTCTAGCCTTGGGAGCCTCGGTCTTTTCTTCTTCTTCGATCTCCTTCTTTTCTATGATCTTTTCTTCCTAGGGCGGTTCTTCAATTGTAAGCGATATCGCCGGCTTGACAGGTTTCAAACTCTGAATTGAAGCACGTGCCGAAGCGGTTTGGATGCGATCCAAAATTTTCTTCGATGACTTCGTCCAAGCGGTACTCAATCCATCATCGATCGTGTAAGGGTCTATTGGAACAATGGGATCCGTTGAAATAACATTGACAGAACCTCCTTTCTGGGGTTCTTTCATGTATTCCTTTGGGATCGTTATGTTCCCTTTTCGGAGATTGTTGTCAAGCCAACTTTTGAAGGTGATGCAATCCTCTATCTTATGTCCAAGCATCCGGTGGTAAGGGCAGTAGTTGGGATGGTCTTTCTTATCGACTTATTCTGGCTTCCTAGGTTCTGGCAGTAAAAAATCCGAAGTCTTCATCAAACTGCAGAACATCTTTGGCACTGCCTCATTCTTGAATGGATATTCTCTATTTATAAGCTCCTTTAACGTGCGCTGTGGGCGAGACGGTTTCTCATATTGTTGAGTTGGCTGATAACCGGATTGAGGTTGTTCGTAGTTTTGTTGAGGTTGTTGATAGCTGGGTGCGGCTACTCCGGCTGTATTTGCATTGGTCGTTTGCCCTTATCGACTTGCAGCGAAGATCCCGATTTCTTTTCAAATGTCTTCGCAGGGCTTCGTTTGTACGTTTTGTTGATGAAACTTAGTTGCTTCGCTTCCTCTTGCAAGCTTCCGGCCTTGCTTAACAACTTCTCGAAAGTCTTAATCGTAAATCCCTTAAGGAGAAGTGATATCGGGCCGTGAATGTTTTTAAGCAAGATACCGACTGCATGCTGCTCTTGTAGCTGTGGCTCACACTTCATGCTTAGATTTCTTCATCGAAGTATGTAGTCCACTAAGGTTTCATTCGGTTTCTGTTTCTCCACCACTAGATCACCGATGGTTATATGGTGCTGAGCTCCGGCAAACCGTTTAACGAAGAGGTTTTCCAATTCTGAAAATGCCTTTACCGAACCGTTCGGTAACTCTGTGTACCAATCCAAGGCGATCCCTGACAGGCTGCTGACGAATTGTCGGAAGAGTAAGGTGTCACTTCCACCGGCATTGCAACAACTACCGCGAAAATGTGCAACATGCTGTCAAGGGTTTCCGATACCATCAAAAGTCTTGAACAGAGGTGGTACGAAGCCTTTTGGGTATTATGCTCGCATCAAATTCTTCGGGGTAAGGTCTACCCGTTCGAATAGATGCTCCGCTCTTAGACCGTGCTAAGGCTTCTCGCTTCTGCTCGTTCCACCATGTTCTTGATGTCCTTCTCCGGAATCACATTCCGGTAGAATCTTTCTTCGGGCGATCATCTCCGTTAACGGATGTAATCTCTTTTCCTCCGTCTGTAATATGAATAACTTCTGGAGGCGTTTCTCTTGGGGTTGAGCCTGACTCTGAAGAGTGGCTAGGGTTGCAGCCATCTCTTCCATCCTTTTTGCCATTTGAGAGATTGTATCATCTTTTTCTCGAATTTGTGCTCTTAATGCTTCCGGTTCATCTCTCTCCGCAATTGCCGGGGCACCTTGCGAAGGCGACGATGCTCGTGTCTCAACCATGTTGATCTCCACATATTCGTCATCCATGAACTCCGACGAGTCAACTTCATCTCCAAACTTTTCTTCTCTTTCTCTTGCTAATCGGCCGAATGTCGGTTCTTAGCTTTTCCATAGCGTCTTCCAATGGTCTTTTTCGTGCGGTTTCTCGGTTATCATGTGATGGGCCGTTGGGTTTCCTTCTTGGGAGTCCCTTTCATTGCGGTGGCGCTCTCTTCGTACCTCGAGTCTCCCGACGAGACTTTCCTTTCGGATCGTTGTTTCGGTCTTAATCGGCCGATAGTAGGATGCCATACCATCCTTCTAGCGACGAAGGCTTAGGACCGGATGGTCGTGCGTGCCGAATGCTCGGAAGGTGGTATCCTCCTCGATACGTAAACACTGAAACAACAACGGGTGGACTAGCCTTCATCTTCTTATTCGGCTTTTCACGTGGCGATAGTGGGTTCTACTCGCGGCCCGAGACGGGACTTGGGCGCACCCGCACTATTCTTCTTAAAATCTCGATACGAGACATTTCTCTTTCTTTGCTAACTTCTCTATCACAGTCTGTAGTCGGGCAAATAGTGTAATCCTAACCCTCTTCTTTCGGCTGTCGCTATAGTATGCGGGTCGAGGTAATGTAGAAGCAATCTTGCGGACATTTTCCTCGTCGAGTCGCAACGACAAGGGGATGGAATCTACTTCCTTCCAAAAGCGGTGTATACTCGGGCAATGGTATGTATTCGGGTAGTGGTGTGTACTCAAGGATTTCTTCTAAGAAAGCGACTTCAGCGGCTACGGCCTTTCGGCAATCTTTCTACCTCTGTTTCTTCTGCGGGTCCGTGTTAGGGGTGGAACCCTTGGTCGGACCCAATTTCGAAAACAGAAGGTCTCGCACGGAGATCTGTACCCTCCACGGTAACATGCTCGTTACAAATTTGAATTTCCTTCCCCTTCAGTTTGGCGGAAGCCGGGGTAGGTGCAGAGACGACTAGACCGGTGGGGGTAGAGATAACAGTCCTCCTATGGACGATAGTATTCCTCTCGATTGGAACCCTTTGCGGGGAGGGAACTCTTGAGTTGACTTGAGGTTGAACTCGATCAAAGGTCTTTCAGTTTCAGATACTTTGTCTGTAAGTGTGAAAAGGGCAACGTCAGTGATCTTGACATTTGTGTTCTCGAATCCTTGTCCAAACCGGATGATCCCATTGTCGGACAGCTCATCCTTGTAAACAGCGAAGTCTAGTCCATTGGTGAAGGAGAAAATCAGCTTTGGGGCAGACATCTTCTGCAAGGTAGATTCTGATTGTCAGTCCCATGTTATGCTTCTTCTCATCAGGACAAAAAGAAAGGAATCGAAATGAGTCCGAACACATTTTTTTTGTTCATGTATTTATAAAAAGGAGTTATTTGTTAAAAGAGTCATTCATTAGAGGGTTTGTTTATTAGGAACGGAATTTTCAAAGGTGTAGAGAAGGTAAGGAATCTGATTCAGAATTGGAAAGGAAAAGAAAGTGTTATGCAAGACTTCTCGACTCGAAGGATCGCTCCTAAACTAACACCTATTGGGGGTCCACCCCACCTCAGAAAAGAGGCAAAAGGATTTCAAAACCTCTCTGTTTAGGAGTGTCTAAATAGTGGCTCCTAAATCCTGAGAGGAGTTGGCTATACTTGTTCAAGACAGAAATGAACGGGGTATTCCAACGGAAAGAATGGCAGTTTGGTCCACTAGGAGCATGGACTCACTACCGATTTATGAAAGCAAAACCATCTGATCAAAATGGAGAGAGGAACTATTTCCCCAGCGGAGTCTCTAGAAGTTGTCGGCATATTTTTAGGTTATGTGTTTTGTATTTTTGAAAAGAGGTCGCCTACAGAAATTGTCGGCGAATTTTTAATTTAATTTAAATAAATAATTTGAAAAGTAGTATTTGATTTTGAAAAATGATTTTTAAATTTTAAATTTTTAAGATATGAAATCAAACCGATCTCACATCCCGAATAGTTTATATAAACGAGCACCGCATCACAAACCGTGTATCTATCCCGAAGAATGGACACACTGCTTGATGATGGGGCTCGATTAAATAAACTAAAAGACTTGTGACATCCGTTTGGTCTACGAACCAATTTTATAAGCCGACAAATTCCCCTGCTTAATATAAATGAATTAAGCAGGGTTTATATTACCTGAGTTCTTAAAGTTCCCTATAAGGGCAAGCCCCTATAGTTAATTACATCTTAAATGACGGGAATCATTTAAGAAAACTCTTGATAATGATCAGTGGTTTTGCTCTCAAGAATTTCAAAGTTTAAGGTTTTCAAAGGATCGGATTTTTGGAAATTCAAAAGGGAATGACTCAAAATTTGGGACAATTTATTTTTGAGAATCCAAAGGAAGAGAAGTAGGAGAAGCTGAGGATCCAAGAAGAATCTTGGCAACTTCCCAAACTATCCTATTGTTTGGCTTAGATTTGAGAAAATCCTAATATTAACTGATATTTCAATCTTGCCAATTTTTAGTTAATTAGGACTTATATTCGTATGACATAATAATACAATCAGCCTAGAAAATGTGAGGGTTTATGTCGTACTGAACGATCACCTCGGAGTCCTAAGACCGGTTAGGGCTTAATTTACATGATATGATCATGCAAATGCCTAACGAAGATTTGAGGATCTATGTTGCACTAGGAAAACTACCTCGAAATCCTATGGCTTGGTTATTTAATTCTAAGACAGTTTTCTTTGAAGTAGACTCAGGTTTTGCTGATGACGATGGCCGTGCTGCCCACCATGCTCCGAGCACCTTGTTGTTGCAGAGGTTTAGTTTTAGAAGTCATAAATTAGGAGATGAGAGAAGTGTTTTTGGTTTAAAGAAAATCTTAAAATCCAAGTGTTTTTTTAATATTTTTATTAAAACAAATCTTAAAGTTGATTAAACAGAACCGATTAAGATCCCACGGTTCCGTCATCCCGGCACCGTTATTTTCATCGAATTCACTTAGTCCGGATGAATTTGCTAAACTCAAGCTGAATGAGTTCCACACCTTCATTTAGACCGTGGGAAATTCCGTTAACAACACGTGGGTTACATCATCCGAGGTATTCCCGATCATTCAACGAGACGTTTTAATTTAGTTGCAATTGTAGTTTTGTGTTCTCGTTTTGTGATTAAATTTTGAGTTGTTTTATATTTTGGAATGTTGTGGCGGTGATTTTTATCTTGTAATGACTTTTAATTTAGTTTTGGTTTCAGTTCAGGGACTATCCTAAAGGTTTTGATTTTCATGCAACAATTGTTTATCATGCAAGAAAAGTAAAGTGCATTTGCAATAAAGTAAATTACAATAAAATAAAAGTGTACCTGGAAGGTCTTCCCGTCATCTCAAGCTGCACTTAAAACACATGTTAAGGCATTTAAATGTTTCAACAAGTACCTAGGTAAAGCTAAGGGAAAGGTTTTGGTTGTCTACCAAAGTCCTAATCCTATGACTAGTCATCTCCTATGACATCTAGGTTCTTGTGTTTTGGTTTAAAGACGATTTTCTTCATCAAAGAACAATTAAATTCAATTGTTCTTATAAACATCCTATCATATTGAGGAAGTGCTTAAGACCAGTCTTAAACATCTTTTCAATACCTGCAGGATTGTTTTAAGTCCAAGAGAATTTAATTATACAAGTGAATTAATCATCCAGGAGTTTAAGTTTTGTTCTTTTGTTCAGTGAACTAGGACATTTGAATATACTATAAGTGAGGTAACGCTTCACTTGATACTTCATTTAAGAGTTATAATAATAAGAGCTTAAAATGAAAAATCAAATTATTAAATATTTTAATGATTTGAACTTAATGATTTAATTTTAATTTTGATTTAATTCTAGAAAATTAGTTTAAGTTTGGAATAGTGTTCAAGTTATTTTAGATTTAATTCTTAATGATTTCATTTAGGTTTGTTATTAAATGATTTTAATTTAATTTAATTAATTTAATTTTAATTTAATTTAATTTAATTTTGATTTAATTTGACTTAATTTAACTTCGATTTGATTTTAATTTAATTCAATTTAATTTAATTTTTAATTTAAATTTAATTTTAATTTAGTTCAATTTAATTTAATTTTTAATTTAAATTTAATTTTAATTTAATTCAATTTTATTTTATTTTTATTTTATTTAATTTTAATTTAATTTTAATTTAATTTAATTTGATTTTTATTTTAATTTAATTTTAATTTAATTTAATTTCAATTTAATTTTAATTTAATTTCAATTTTAATTTAATTGAGATTATTCTTTTAATTTTCTTCTTAAATATTATTGAAGTGATTTATTTAGGGATTTTTAAATTAAAGAATAAATATCTTCTTAAATAATATCCCTACTTTAATAATTTCAATTTTCCATTAATCTTCCAAATTTGATTAATTAATTAATTAAGGTTTACTTTAATTATTCTTAAAATGATTGGTGGGTTCCTACCCTTAACCCTTTAAGTTTCAATCATCCAAAATCAGTTTAAATCAAATATTTTACCCTCCCCTTTTTGATTAATCCTAAAATTTTAATTAAAGGTTGAAAATTTTAATTACCATTTTTCCCTCCAAGCTTAATAATTCTATAACTCACTAAATTAAGCTCAAATGAACTTGAAATTTTTATGTGACCTCACTTACATGTCAATTAAGACATTAGAGGAGAAAATGTGATTTTTCTGTATTTAATTTATTTATGTAATTATTTAAATGGAAAATAGGAATTTTCAAGGAAAATTCAATAACATGACCAAGGAAATGTTTCTGTCCTTAAGAAAATTATGGGATATTTATAATGACTAGAGGACCTTTTGGACCAATTTTGGTGATTTTTTGAGTTATATTTTATTTATTAGAATTATTTTGAATTTTGGAGAATTAATTACTTTTAAAATAAAATTAAAGTTAAAAAAATGGATTTTATATTTTTCTTAAATCTCTCTGACCTCAAGGAGTTCAAAGAAATAAATTTTATATTTTTCTGATTTTTCTTTGATTTATTAGAATTATTTTAGTGAAAAGGTTGAAAATTACATTTTTTAATATTAAAAAAAATACATTAAGCCTTTAAAATTCAATATCTTACCCTAGGGACTTAAGAAAAATATTGTGTTTGTTCCTAAATGATTAGAATTCAAAATATGACATTTTGGTGATTTTTAATATTTTTATAATTTTTATTATTTTTTAATTATTAAAAATATTAAAATAATGATAAAAATCAACCTTTTTAGAAAATTATAATTTTAATTTTCCTAAGTTCCTCTGATATCAGAGAAGCTCCAAAACTATTTTTTGTGAATTTTTGAAAAGTATTTTGTGAGTTATGAATTTTTAAAGTTTAATTTTACCCATTTTTGCTTAAGAGGATTAATCAACCCATTTGGTGGGGTTAATCAAGTCCAATTGATTTCAAATTTTTATGTGGTGTTCTCCTATCCCTAGAGGACAGTGGAGAATTATTTTTAAGTTAATTTGATGAATGATTAATCCTAATTAATTAAAGTTCAATTTTGGGTATTTAGGCCAATTAGGGTTGTTCAAAGTGAATTAACTCAAAACTTATTTTTCCTAGGTCCCTCTGGTCACAAGAAACATCACCAAATTTTCCTAGAATTTATTTCTCAACATGCTAATTATTGGAATTAAAATACTCAAAACGAGTGACATGAACTTGAAAAATTAATAACTTCCCATAAGGATGGCCTCGACCTTGGAAAATTCAGCGAATGTTCCCAAGTTCAGAGGCTTCAAAAGCCCTATGGTCTCATGCCATGATGAATTGCCCATGCAAATGGAGAATTAAAACAATGCAGAGAGTAAACAAATCATTAAAAATAAAATACCTAATGAAATTAATTGATTTCTTTTCCACATTATTCTCCTCTGTTCACTGAGCAAGAGGGTATTTTTATTTTATTTTTAGGTTTTTTCTACACAAAGTTATGAATTTTTGAAGTTCTGGGAATTAAATAAATAGAAAATAGCCTATTTTCCTACTTATCCACGCGGCGCCGCGTCAACCTCGGCAGCTCCGAAGGAGGTGCGTGTCGCACTGTGATTGGGCGCCGCCATCTGAGTCAGCCGTCCCGGGACCCGCCTTTCACGTAACATGTTCTGGTCCGACGCGATCTGAGCCGTCCACCCGATACAAGCGCAATCCGACGGCTCCGAGTCATCGTCTACGACTGGTGCGAACCCGTGGCCGTAGACTTTCTAACCCTAATTTCTCACTCAATTCTCAACGGATTTATGTGTTCTTATGCTCTATGGATTCGTCTTGAAAAGACGAACATATCCATACGGTAAACATGCATTGAAATTAACTCAAACTAAATGGGGAATCTCTGTAAGCTCGGGAGGAAGAGTGAGTCCATACCTTTGCTCAGAGAAGTGAAGCTTCAATCTGAGGGTTGTGTCACATTCGATTGGGTCCAAACAAGCTCCAGATGAAGTCCCTGGTGCAGTGAACTCGTCTCAGGTGTGATTTCGACCAAGCCCGATCACAAAGCTTGGAGGTCTGGAAGCAATGGCTGGCTCCGGTGAGGGGGCTTTGCTTGGGAAACTTCTCCTCTTGGTACGGTGAAGGTGTAGAGTCAATCAATTTGAAGATTGACTCACCGTGGTGAAGTGTCCTTGTTTTGGGCTTGGATTTCAACTCCGAAATTGAGCTCGCAGAGAGGAAATGGCAGGGGGATTTTAGTGGGGATCAAGTTCTCTATGTGTAGAGAGTGGTCTGGGATGATTTTGGCAGGGTTTCAGTAAGGTTTGGTTCAGCACCTCTCTCATGGCCGAGAGAGGTGGAGTTTAAATAGAGCTGGCTAGAGGGTCTCCCAGGGGGAGTTAGGGCTTGGGATCAGCTGCTGCGAGTGAGGAGAAGAACGACCATGGTGGCCATTGGGCATGGGGCAACTCAGCAGGTGAGAATTCCAAGCTTGGGCTCACATGGGAGCTCTCGGGTGTGGTGTTTTCCGGCAGCCTAGGTGGCTGGCCGGCAGGCATGGGTCACCCTCAGGGTCAGGAGGTCTAGGGCTGGGGTTTAGTGTAGGGAATTGGCAATGGCCATGTGTAAAGTGTTTGAATCAAAGTAGAATGGGGTAAGGGTGTATTTTGGCTAAGTTTGGTCAAATGCATGGATTGGGCTAGGTGCACCTCCCCATGGCTAGTTTGGGTCTGAAGATAAAGTGGTTTAGGTCGGCTTAATTAGTGGGGAAGGGTCACCATCCAAGTACAATTAAGTTTAAGCAAGGTTTAGTGGAGTCATGGAAGTGGCTAATCCCCTTAAGGGAATATGGAAAGAGCCTCCTCCTCTTGCCATCTTGGGTATGTTGAGGTGTCCAAGGCTTTCATGGCTCCCATGTGGCTCATGCATGGCTTCATGGCTCACCTTTGGCTTGGGAAAACTTAAGTCAACTTCATTAAAAAGGGTTTTAGAAATTTTGGTAATTTAGGGGTGATTTAATGGGTTTTGACATATGGATTGATTTGGAATTATTTCATTATGGATTTAGAACTTAGGGGATGGTTTTATCAAATGGATGATGATAGAGGATTGTCATGTGGGCATTAAGATGGATTTTGGGCTTTTTTAAATCATTTTGGATGGGCTTTTTAGGAAGGCTTAAGGAAGTGGGCCTTAGGTTTTAAAATAAATTTATGGATGGGAATTTTGTGAAGGATTGGGCCAAAAAAATGTTGGGTTTATTTTAGGGATGTTCCATGATTGATTTGAAGCAAGTTTGAGGTGGTTTGGGTTTGAATTGGGTTGGATTTGGGCTTCTTCGGTAAAGGGGTCAACATAGGTCAAATTGGGCTAATTTGGGCCAATGTTGGGCTAGGGTTGAAATTGATGTAAAATTAATGTTGGGAAATGTTTATGGGAGTGTTTCAAAGAGTTTTCAACTTTGGTTGGGTTTTGGTTTTGGGACTTGGGCTTATTTGGGTTAGGTTTGGGTTTAGGTCAAAATTGGGCTTCTTGGTTTTGGGTTGAATTTGAGTGGGGTTTGGGTCCAAATTTTGGACAAATTATCTTAGTGTTTTGTTTGTGGGGATGTTAGGGAAGTTTTAGAAAAGGTTTGGGGTCAATTGGAGTTGAATTGGTTTGGTTTGGGCTAAGTTTGGGTCATGGGTCTAAATTGGGCTTTAAGGTCCAAAGTAAAATTGGATTCAAATGTTAATCAAATTGGACTTGGATTTGGTCTAGATTGATATTGTGGATTTTAAATTGATGTTTAGAATTGAATTGAACCAAAATTGGGGTCAATTGGGTAGATTTGGTTTGACATTGGGTTCACTTGGGTTAAGAATAGGCTAAATTGGGGGTTTTGGTAACAGTGGGGTAAATTGACAAAATTGGCCTATGGTGTAGTTGGACAAAATGAAATTGGGAATATTTGGGATTTTTTGGAATTTTCTGGGAATTTTCTGAATTTTTGGATTTTTTGGCTAAGAGGGGCATTTTGGGTATTTGGAGGGTATTGGGGGGTATTTTTGGAATCTTTGGTATTTTTGGCTATGGGTGATCAATTTGATTGATGAGGAAATGTTCAAGGTTAATTTTGGGGAATTTTGGGTGATTTGGAAATTTTGGAGGATTTGGGCGATTCAAGGGCTTTTAGTAGGTTTGGTAGGTGTAGGGTCCCTGGGCCAAAAATTGAAATTTTGGAATAATGAAGATTGATCAAATATGAGTGGAATGGAATCAATTTGATTGAGCCATGAAGCCATGTTAAGCCTATTTGAGCCATGGGAGGACTCATTTGAGGCATTCACTATGTTGTTCCTAACCCTCTTAACCAGGGGCTTAGGGGTTAAGGTCCATCCATATGAATTACCTGAGTCAAGGAGTCAAGTTGGGTATGGGTGTAGTTTTAGGATTTGGATTGTGTGTGTAAGAGTGTAGAGTGTGAGTGTAGTGAGTGTGTAAGTCAACCCTCACCAGACCAAGCCACCCAGGGTGGTCCTAAGGCCAAAGAGTCCTATAGGGAACTCATCCTTTAAACCTTCACATTTGATTTCAACCCTCTAGGTGATTAGGGGTCTACAATCAAGCTTGTGGGGCTTGCAAGGAGGCAAGAAGTGGTTCAAATTTTAAAGGGATGGGTCCCAATTCTAGCCCTCTAAGATAGTCAAAGGAAAAGCCTAAGGCTAGATCCTAAACACTAAAGAGGGAAGAGAAGACCTCATCAAAAATGAGGTCAACAATCACGACATTCCTTTAGCAAAATATCGAAATCGAAATTTTGAGAAATGAAATATGACATACATTTTCCCTTCCAATAAATCTCTTTTCAAATACAAGAAGAAAATCTCTTCTTAGAACCAACATAAAAGACATCTAACATCCTCTGGGAGCGATATGACATCCCCTCCTTTCCTGACCATTATGAGACATCTCTTAGACCATTTCGGTCAAATACAATATGTGCAGAATACTTATATAGTATTCTACACATATTGGGGGCCCTTTTGTTGACCTCATTTTACAATGAGTCAATCCCATTATGACCTAAAAAGTCAACATTCGTAAAAAAGGTCAAACCAGACCCAGTGACCAACCCTGTTGACCCCATAGGTCAACCATATGACCTAGAAAGTCAACATTGGTCAAGATGGTCAAACCAGATCTAATGACCAGCCCTATTGGCCCTATAGGTCAACCTTATGACCTAAAAAGTCAACTTTGGTCAAAATGGTCAAACCAGACCCAATGACCAACCCTGTTGACCCCATAGGTCAACCTTATGACCTAAAAAGTCAACTTTTGTCAAAATGGTCAAACCAGACCTAGTGACCAACCCTGTTGACCCCATAGGTCAACCTTATCACCTGAAAAGTCAACTTTGGTCAAAATGGTCAAACCAGACCCAATGACCAACCCTGTTGACCCCATAGGTCACCATTTTGACCTAAAAAGTCAACTTTGGTCAAAATGGTCAAACCAGACCCAGTGACCAGCCCTGTTGACCCCATAGGTCAACCTTATGACCTAAAAAGTCAACTTTGGTCAAAATAGTCAAACCAGACCCAGTGACCAACCCTGTTGACCCCATAGGTCACCCTTATGACCTAAAAAGTCAACATTGGTCAAAATGATCAAACCAGACCCAATGACCAACCCTGTTGACCCCATAGGTCAACCTTTTGACCTAAAAAGTCAACTTTAGTCAAAATGGTCAAACCAGACCCAGTGACCAACCCTGTTGACCCCATAGGTCAACCTTATGACCTAAAAGTCAACATTGGTCAAAATGGTCAAACCAGACCTAATGACCAGCCCTGTTGACCCCATATGTCAACCTTATGACCTAAAAAGTCAACTTCGGTCAAAATGGTCAAACCAGACCCAGTGACCAACCCTGTTGACCCCATAGGTCAACCTTATGACCAAAAAAATCAACTTTGGTTAAAATGGTCAAACCAGACCCAGTGACCAACCCTGTTGACCCCATAGGTCAACCTTATGACCTGAAAAGTCAACTTTGGTCAAAATGGTCAAACCAGACCCAATGACCAACCCTGTTGACCACATAGGTCACCATTTTGACCTAAAAAGTCAACTTTGGTCAAAATGGTCAAACCAGACCCAATGACCAACCCTGTTGACCCATAAGTCAACCATTTCACCCAATGACACATTTAAAACCCCACAATGACAAAATCACAAATACTGGACATTTTAAAATTAAAATGATCAATTTGGGTCGACTTAGGTCAACCTGAGTCAAAATTGGTCAACACCTATCTATTTTGATAAAAATAGATAAAAATGAAATAAAAATATCAAAATTAATCAAATAATTAAAATGATAAATGATTTAATTTTCAATATTTTAATTAAGTGACATAATTAATTAAAATAAAAATTAAATTAAAATCATAAAATGATAAAAATGATAAAATTAATCAATTATTTAAATTGATTATTTTCAATTAATAAGTTGATTAATAAAACATTTTCCAACAATTTTAATTAATAAAATAATTAATTAAAATGGGAATTAAGAAAGAAAAGAAATGACACATAACCTTCTCATAATTAGTTAGGCTAAACCCATCTTAGAGCATAATTAACACATAATTAAGTCCACTTTAAAACCACTTAGCCATGGGTTAACACTCAACATGATGCATGGGGTGAGGTGTCTCTTCCTCCTTCACCCTAGGCTTCATTTAGCCATGAGGTGGCCGACCAACATGAGGCCTCATCTCCCACCTCCCAAGCTACCCAATGGAAGGAAAACCATGCATGAAACCCCCCCTCACCATGGTTAGAAGGAATGATGAGGGATAAGCTTGTGTGTCACCATTTGCCAAGCTTAAGAGATGATGTGTAAGCTCCCTAAGAAGGATGGAGGCATCTCACCATGCACCTCTTACATAAGCCAATGGGGGAGAGACAAAGCAAAGGAAATCATCATGGAAAGCTTAGGGAGAAGGAGCCATGCATATCCTCAGCCGATTTCTTCATCCAATGGACCGATAGGGAGATAACTACTCCCCTAAAACAACCTAAGCTAAACCATGGCCTCCCTTGGCTATAAAAGGAGCCCATACCCAAGCCTAGCAAGAAGAGAAAAAAAATGAGGGAGACTCATAGGCTGCCCAAATCCTCTGGCCCCCAACATAAGAACTCTTCCTAAGAGTCTTAGCAATCCATTAGGATCAAATCCAAGCCATAGATTGAGCCTATTTGAGCCAATTTGATCAAATTTCAAAAACAGCCCAAATTAGGTACTTCTTCAAAATTCTCCCCTAAGACCGACTTCTGGATCAAATTGCTATAGCAATATCCTTCCATTGGGGTCCTAGAAGGCAACCGTAAGGTCTGATCTAGCTTGATTTGCTTGTGGCAAAGGTATGGAATTTTTCTTTACAAAATAATTCGTATTTTCGATATATCATGTGTTATACTAAACTTGAAGTGTATCATCACCGTATGGATGGATACTTCTCATCCAGATGATCATTTAAAAAAAATCACTCAATTTCATCAAGAAATGAGTGAGATATTGATGTTTGAAGTTTAATGGTTCGAAAATTTTCGAATTTTCGGCCGATTTTTCTCAGTCGTTCGATCCCGCGTTTTAGGAACGGACGGCGCTGATCTTCCCCCTGCGATATCCGCTGTTCGGCTGCCCGCAGATGATCCTCCCGCTTGTTCGACGCGTACGAGGACACGCGTCGAACGGCGGTGAGTTTGGCGGCAGAATTTAATAAAAAAATACATTAAAGCCTTACAAACATCAAAAATCCATATCTTTTGATCCAAAGGTCATAAAAATAAAATAAAAATACCTCTGGAAAGCTCTTGAAGAGAAGAAAATTATGAGACCAAAATCATAATTTTATTCTCAGTATTTAATTTTTAATTAATTAAATACTCTCTGGAGTATTTTAATTATTAAAAATTATTTATAAATCAAAAAATTATGAAACTTTGATGCATTTATCCTTATGTTCATAGGGATCTTGTATAATTTTTCCAAGAACAGAAAACATGTTTAAGACACTTTTCTTTAATTTTCAAGTTTCTTTGTAATACTTTCAAATAATAATTATAAAAAATTGAAAATTGAGAAAGATAAAATGCAAATGACTAGAAATGATAGGGCAACAAACAATAACCCTAAGAAAACTATTTCTAAGTCATAGAAATTATTTTGAATGGTATTTTGAAATTTAGGGTTGAAATTCTTTATTAATTAAATAATTTTAATCCTAAAAATAACCCTTTATAAATTTAACCTATTTTCATCAAGAATCTAAGTTTGAAAATGGTTCTAGTCTATGATAGACTAATGATAAACTTCACTTAAGTCTAAAATGACCAAATTAGACTTAACTAGATTTAAAATAACATTTAAACCTATTAAAACTTACTTAAATTAGGTTTAATATAAAAATTAATTTTTAATTAAGTTTAAAGACATATTAAACTTAATTAACCAAAATCAAACCTTTTAATTAAGTTTAAAGACAAATTAAGCTTAATTAACTTATTAAACCTTACTTAAATTAGTTTTAATATAAAAATTAAATTTTAATTATGTTTAAAGACATATTAAACTTAATTAACCAAAATCAAACCTTTTAATTAAGTTTAAAGACAAATTAAGCTTAATTAACTTGTTAAACCTTACTTAAATTAGGTTTAAATACAAAAATTAAATTTTAATTAGGTTTAAGGACATATTAAACTTAATTAACCAAAACTAAACTCTCTTAATTAAGTTTAAAGACATATTAAACTTAATCAACCAAAATCAAAACTCTTTAATTAATTTTAAGGACATATTAAACTTAATTAACCAAAACTAAACTCTCTTAATTAAGTTTAAAGACATATTAAACTAAATCAACCAAATCAAAACTCTTTAATTAAGTTTAAGGACATGTTAAACTTAATTAACCAAAACTAAACTCTCTTAATTAAGTTTAAAGACATATTAGACTTAATTAATCAAAACCAAACCTTTAATTAAGTTTAAAGACTTATTAAACTTAATTAACCTCCTTACACATTAGGTTTAAGACAAACCTAAACCCTAATTAGGTCTAACCCATTAGACCTAATTAAACCACTAAACCTTAACTAACTAAGGTTTAATCAAACATAAACCCTAATTAGGTTTAACCCATTAGACCTAATTAAAACATTAAATCTTAACTAACTAAGGTTTAATCAAACTTAAACCCTAATTAGATCTAACCCTTAGACCTAATTAGACCATTAAGTCTTAACTAAATTAGACTTAATCAAACATAAACCTTAATTAAGTCTAACTCATTAGACCTAATTAAACTATTAAGTCTTAACTAAGTAAGACTTAATCAAACACAAATTCTAATTAAGTCTACCACATTAGACTTAATTAATTATTAAACCTTAATTAACTAAGATTTAATTAAACCCAAATCCAACCTTTAGTCCAAGTCCAACATAACATAAACATCAAACATAACCTAACTTGAGTCCAATCCAACTTGAACTCAAGTTAACCTAAATCTTAGGTTCAACCCACATTGAACCTAACCTAAACTCAAACATTGAATTAGATTCAAACATAACCTAACTTGAGTCCAATCCAACTTGAACTCAAGTTAACCTAAACCCTAGGTTCAACCCACATTGAACCGAACCTAAACTTAAACATAACTTGAGTCCAATCCAATTTAAACTCAAGTTAACCTAAACCTTAGGTCCAATCCACATTGAACCTAAATTCAATTCAAACCAAATTTAAGTCTAATCTACATTAGACTTAAATGAAACCAGATCTAGGTTCAATTCAACATAAACCTAAGTCAAACCCAAGCTTAACTTAAGTCTAACCTATAGTAGACTTCAGTGAAACCAAATTTAGGTTCAACTTAAATATGAATATAAGTCAAAACTAGACCTAAGTCTAACCCACACTAGACTTAACTCAAACTAAAGTTCAACTTGACATGAACTTAAGTTCAACCCAAACCAAAAAAAAGGCTTAAGTCTAACCTATATTAGACTTAAATGAAACCTAAACTTAAGTTCAACCTATATTAAACTTAATCCTAAGTCTAGATCTAACTTTAAATAGACTTAATTAAAACTTAAGTCTTATCTAAAAGGGACTTAGATGGTCTGCAAATCTAATTAAGTCTAATTTATTAGACTTGATTAACCTTTAAGTCCTATTTAAACAAGACTTAAAACTTAATTAAATCTATTCTGAACCAAACCTTTTAACTTAAGTTCAGACAGACATGAACTCAAGTTAAATAGATTCAATCAATATTGAATCTAAATTAGGTTCAACCAGACATGAACCCAAGTTAATTCAATCAATATTGAATCTAATTTCAAACCTTTTAACTTAAGTTCAGACAAGTCATGAACTCGAGTTAAATAGATTCAATCAACATTGAATCTAACTTAGGTTCAACCAGACATGAACCCAAGTTAATTCAATCAATATTGAATCTAATTTCAAACTTTTTTAACTTAAAGTTCAGACAGACATGAACTTAAGTTAATTCAGAATTTAAGTTTAAACTTAAAATCAAGATATAAATTCAACATTTCAAACCAAAACTGACATAATCAACAAAAATTTGACATTTCCAAAATAAAACAACATAACCAACATAAAATTGACATTTCAAAATAATTTGACCTAAATTGACATCCAAGATATGTCCAAATATTCTGTGATATTATTTTTGACAATGTTTTCTTTGCAGGGTGAAAACAAGAAATTTCGTTTAGATTTTCTTTACATGTTATAGGGTGTACTAACTCTGTTTTGCAGGACGACATTCTAGGCGAACAAAAACAAAACCAAAACTCTTAGGTTAGACATGTAACCTGAAACTTTTCAATAAAAACAACGACATTGACAACAAAAACAAAACCAAAACTTTTAGGTTAGACATATAACCTGAAACGTTTCAACAAAAACATCGACATTGAGAAAAAAAACAAAACCAAAACTTTTAGGTTAGACATATAACCTGAAACTTTTCAACAAAAAAAATGACATTGATAAGAAAAACAAAACCAGAACCTTTAGGTTAGAGATAATACCTAAAGTATTCAATAACATGATATAACAACATTCGGGAGTGATAGTGGGTACATCTCTCCTTAAAAATAAATTTTTTTTTAGAAAATAAATGATTAACATTAATCAGAAGTTTTCTTAAACAATTGAAAATTGTTTAAGATGTAATTAACTATAGAAGCTTGCTTCATAGGAGATCTAAAAGAACCCGAAATAGAAATCTGCGGTTTACCATGATCTTCTTAATATGAAAATTCTAGAATATGTTATTCTAGAATATCCTCATATAAGAATTATCATAAACATCCTTTTCTACTATTAGTCCTAAAAATTCTCTAAATCCTTTATAGGATTTATAGGAATAAAACTAGGCTAATATTAGATGGCGACTCCTTGACATTGACAACCAAACCCAATCTCTTTCCGCCCACATCGCCGACACCGGTCTTGCTAAGCAGCTTCTCGAAAGTCTTGATTGCAATTCCTTTAATGAGAAGTGCTATCTGGTCGTGGATGCTCTTAAGCAGGATACCGACTGCATGCTGTTTCTGAAGTTGGGATTCACACTTCATGCTTAAATTTCTCCATCGAAGTATGTAATCTAATAATGTTTCGTTCGGTTTCTGGTGCTCCACCACTAGATCACCGATGGTGATGTGGTGCTGAGCCCAGGCAAACCGCTTAACGAAGAGGTTTTCTAACTCTGAAAAGGTCTTAACTGAACCATTTGACAATTTTGCGTACCAATTGAAGGCAATCGCTGATAGGCTGCTGACAAACTGTCGAAAGAGTAAAGCGTCACTCCCACCGGCATTGCAGCAACTAGCACAAAAATGTGCGACATGCTGTCGGGGGTTTCCCGTTCCATCAAAAGTCTTAAACAGAGGTGGTACGAAGCCTTTCGGGTATTGGACTGCGTCGAATTCTTTAGGGTAAGGTCTACCTGTCTGATTAGAAGCTCCGCTCTTAGATTGTGCGAGGGCTTCTCGCACCTGCTGTTCTACCATGTTTTTAATATCCTTTTCGAGAATCATGCTCTGTGTAGAATCCTTCTTTGGTGGCTCGTCTCCATTGATGGATGTGATCTCTTTTCCTCCATCTGCAATATGGATGATTTCTGGGGGTGTTTCTTTCTGAAGTTGTACCTGACTATGGAGAGTGGCTAAAGCAGCAGCCATCTCTTCCATCCTCCTTGCCATTTGGGAAATTGTGTCATCTCTTTCCCGAAGCTGTGCTCTCATCACTTCAGGTTCATCTCTTTCCGCAGCTGCCGGAGCACCCTGCGAGGCTAACGATGCTCGTGTTTCAACCATGTTGATCTCGGCATACTCCTCATCCATGAACTCTGATGAATCAACTTCATTTTCCAACTTTTCTCCTCTTTCTCTTGCCAACCGTCGGATATCCGTCCTTAGTTTTCCTATAGCATCCTCGAGGGGTCTCTTCCAGAATGTATTGCGGTTGTCGTGTGATGGTTGTTGAACTTCTTTTCTAGGAGTTTCTTTTATTGCAGTAGCACTTTCTTCTTATTCAGGCTCTTTGACGAGGCTTTTCTTCTCAGGCTGTTGTGTTGGTCTCGGCTTGGTAATAATAGGTCGCCACACCATCCTTCTTACAGTAGAAGGCCTAGGACCAGACGGTCTGTTGGCTACATGCTGGTAGGTGGTGTCTTCCCTAATATGCTGACCCGATACAACAACAGGTGAACTAGCTCTCATTTTCTTCCTTGGTTTCTCTACGGCAGTGACAGGCTTTACTCGTGGTCCGAGGCGGGATCTAACTGGCACTCGTCCTATTGTTCTTAGGATTTCTGATACAGGGCATTTTTCTTTCTTTGCCAATTTTTCTATCACAGCTTGTAGCCGAGCAAATGGCGTAGTCTTAACCCTTTTTCTTTTGCAGTTACTATAGTATGCAGGTCGGGGTAGTGTAGCGGCAATCCTTCGGACATCTTC
Source organism: Papilionanthe hookeriana x Papilionanthe teres (assembly GCA_022702705.1). Classification (NCBI taxonomy): domain Eukaryota; kingdom Viridiplantae; phylum Streptophyta; class Magnoliopsida; order Asparagales; family Orchidaceae; genus Papilionanthe; species Papilionanthe hookeriana x Papilionanthe teres. Next base: position 76,163,871 of record CM040435.1, on the reverse strand, counting down.
TTCATCCGATGCAGCAGAGAGGGGGTGAAACCTACTCCCTTCCAACAGAGGTATATACTCAGGCAGTTCTTCTCTTTCCTCAGGAATTTCTTCTAGAAAAGCAACTTCAGCAGCTTTGGCTTTCTCAATCCTAGCTATCTTTCTGCTTCTATTTCTCCTTTGAGTCCGTGTTAGGGGTACAACTCTTGAACTAGACCCAATCTAAAAAAAAGATGGTATTGTAGCAAAATTTGTACCCTCCACGGTGACAGACTCACCACAGACTTGGATTTCCTTCCCCTTTAGTTTGGCAGAAGCCGGGGTAGGTGTAGAGATGACTAGATCGGTGGGGGTAGAGATAATAGTCCTCCTACGAATAGCAGTACTTCTTTCAGCTGGAATCCTTTGCAGGGGAGGGAATTCTTGAGTCAACTTCAGGTTGAACTCAATTACGGGCTCTTCAGTTCTGGCACTTTGTCCATTAGTGCGAAGAGAGTGACGTCAGCGAACTTGATATCTGTGTTGTCAAATCCTTATCCAAAACGGATGATTCCATTGTCGGGCAGTTCATCCTTATAGACGGTGAAGTCCATTCCATTGGTGAAGGAGAAAATTAATTTTGGCGCCGTCATTTTCTGCAGGGTAGATTCTGAGTATTAGTCCCGAATTATGCTTCCTTTTGTCACAAAACTTAGGACAAAAAAGAAAGAGTCCGAACACATTTTCGTTTATCTTAATGTATTTATGATTTAAAAGAGTTTGTTTAAAGAGTTGTTTATTAGAAGATTTATTTATTAAGAATGAAATGTTTAAAGAACGGAGTTTATAGAAAAAGGAAGGGATCCAGTTCAGAATCGAAAAGAAAGAGAAATTCTCGTAAGGTTTCTCAATCCGAAGGACCGCTTCTAAGCTAACACTTATTGGGGGTCCACCCCACCTCAGAAAAGAAGTAAAAGGATTTCAGAACCTCTCTGTTTAGGGGTGTCTAAACAATGGCTCCTAAATCCGAGAGAAGTTGACTATACCCATTCAAGATAGAAATGAGCGTGGTATGTAAACGGAAGAAGGATAGTTTTGGTCCACTAGGGATATGGACTCACTATTGATTTATGAAAGCAAAACCATCTAATTAAAATGGAGAGAGGAACTAGTCCCCAGCGGAGTCGCCAGAAGTTGTCGGCATATTTTTAGGTTGAGTGTTGTATTTTGAAAAGGGGTCGCCTACAGAAATTGTCGGCAAATTTTAGATTTTAAATTTAATTTAAATATATATATATATATATAATTTATAAAGTAGTGTTTGATTTTGAAAATAATTCTAAGTTTGAAAATTTTAAGATATGAAACTAAACCTATCTCACATCCCAAATAGTTTATATAAACGAGCACCGCACCACAAACCGTGTATCTATCCCGAAGAATAGATACACTGCTTGATGATGGGGCTCGATTAAATAAACTAGAAGATTTGTGACATCCGTTTGGTCTGCAAAACAATTTTATAAGCCGACAAGTTCCCCTGTTTATTATAAAGGAATTAAGCAGGGTTTATATTACCTGAGTTCTTAAAGTTCCCTATAAGGGCAAGCCCCTATAGTTAATTACATCTTAAATGACGGGAATCATTCAAGAAAACTCTCGATAATGATTAGTGGTTTTGCTCTCAAGAATTTCAAAGTTTAAAGTTTTTAAAGGATTGGATTTTGGAAATTTCAAAAGGGATTAGCTCAAATTTAGAACAGTTTATTTTAGGAATCAAAGGAAGAAAAGTAGGAGAAGCTGAGGATCCAAGAAGAATCTTGGCAACTTCTCAAACTATCTTATTATTTGGCTTCAACTTGGGAATTTACTCAATGTTTCAATCTTGCCCATTTTAATTAAGGACTTATATTCGTATGACATAATCATACAAATAGCCTGGAAGATGTGAGGGTTTATGTCGTACCAAACAACTACCTCAGAGTCCTAAGACCGGTTAGGGCTTAATTTACATGACATGATCATGCAAATGCCTAACGAAGAGTTGAGGATTTATGTTGCACTAGTCAAACTACCTCGAAGTCCTATGGCTTGGTTATTTAATTCTAAGAAATGTTTAGCTGGTATAGATCCGAGTTTTACTGAAGTAGATGACTGTGCTGCCCACTATGCTCCGAGTTCCTTGTTGTTGCAGAGGTTTAGTTTTAGAAGGTGAAAATCAAGAGATGAGAGAAGTATTTTGGTTTAAAATCTTAAAGTCCAACTATTTTTAATATTTTAATTAAAACAAATCTTAAAGTTATTTAAACGGAACCGATTAAGATCCCGCGGTTTCGTCATCCAGCACCGATTATTTTCATCGAATTCACTTAGTCAGATGAATTTGCTAAACTCAGTCTGAATGAGTTCCACACTTTCATTTAGACCGTGGGAAATCCCGTTAGCAACACGTGGGTTACATCATCGGAGGTATTCCCGATCATTCAACGAGACGTTTTAATTTAGTTGTAATTATAGTTTTGTTGTTCTGTTTGTGATTAAATTTTGAGTTGTTTTATATTTTGGAATGTTGTGGCGGAGAATTTTATCTTGTGGTGACTTTTAATTTAGTTTTGGTTTTAGTTTTGTGGCTATCCTAAAGGTTTTATTTTTCATGCAACAATCTTGTTTAACATGCAAGAAAAAGTAAAGTGCAGTGCATGTAAGTAAATTACAATAAAGTAAATTGCAATAAAATAAAAGCGTACCTAGAGGGTCTTCCCGTCATCCCAAGCTACACTTAAAACACATATTAAGGCATTTAAATATTTATAACAAGTACCTAGGTAAAGCTAAGGGAAAGGTTTTGGTTGTCTACCAAAGTCCTAGTCCTATTACTAGTTCTCTCCTATGACGTCTAGGTTCTTGTATTTTGTTTAAAGATGATTTTCTTCATCAAAGAACAATTAAATTCAATTGTTCTTCTAAAACATCCCATCATATTGAGGAAGTGCTTAGGAAGAGTCCTAAACATCTTTTCAATATTTCTGAGATTATTTTGAGTCCAAGTAAATTTAGTTGCACAGGTGAATTAATCATCCAGGAGTTTAGTTAAGCTTTGTCTCTTGCTCAGTGAACTTAGGCATTTGGTTATCTGATGAATGAAGTGACATCTCACTTAATACTCTATTTAAGAGTTATAATAATTAAAGCCTTTAGGGGCAAGTTGATTTGTTGAGAGCTTTAATCATTCTTAATTTGAAGTTTGAGTTAATGGTTTAAAGTGATTTAGTTTAATTATGAGGTTTTAATTAATAATTTTAAGTTTGGAATAGTGTTCAAATTATTTTTGGTTTAAATTTTTATGCTTTAAGTGATCTAATATTTTAAATTTGTTTTACTTTTATTATTGAATGATGTTAATTTAATAAAATTTAAATTTAATTTAATTGAATTTAACTTAATTTAATTTAATTTAATTTAATTTAATTGTTAAAATGTTAATTTAATTTAATTTTAATTTTAATTTAATTTTTACTTAATTTAATTTAATTTAATTTAAATTTAATTTGATTTAATTGTTAAACCACTTAATATTTTGAGCTTTCCTTTAATTTAAGGGTTATATATTTTTTATTTGGATTATCATTTCAATCTTAATTAAGAGTTAAATATTATTGAAGTGATTTATTTAGGGATTTTTTTATTAAAGAATTAATATCCTCTCAAGTTATATCCCTATTTTTAATAATTCAAATTTTTATTAATCTTCTAAAATTTAAATTGTTTAAATAATTAAAGTTTCATTTTTGGTTTATTAAAAGTGATTAATGGGTTCCTACCTTTTTAATTTCCCAAAGTTTCAATCATCCAAGAAAGATAAAATCAAATATTTTACCCTCCATTTTAATTAAACCTAAAATTTTAATAAAGGGGTTTAAATTCTTTAATTACTTTTATGCGCTTTTAGCCTTATTTATTTCATAACTCACTAAATTGAGCTCAAATGAACTTGAAATTTTTATGTCACCTCACTCACATGTCAATTAAGACATTAGAGGAGAAAAAGTGATTTTTCCAAATTTAATTTTTTTATATAATTATTTTTAGTGAAAAATAAGGGATTTCATAGAAAATTCAACAACATGACCAAAGTAAGGTTTCTATTCTTAATGAAATTATGGGATGTTCCTAATGACCAGAGGACCACTTCGACCAATTTTGGTGATTTTTTAAATTATATTTTAATTATTATAATTATTTTGACTTTTGGTGTGTTAATTAATTATAAAATAAAATTAAAGTTGAAAAATGGATTTTATATTTTTCTTAAATCTCTCCGACCTCACCTCAAGGAGTTCAGAGAAACCAATTTTACAATTTTTTGATTTTTCTTTGATTTATTGGAATCAATTTAGTGAAAAGGTTGGAAAATACATTTGTCAATATTAAAAATTGTCTTAAGGTTTTAAAATTCAATATCTTTACTTTGAGGCTTAGGAAAAATATTTGGTTTGTTTCTAAGTGATTAGGAGTCAAAATGTGACATTTTATGATTTTTATTATTTTTGTGATTTTTATTTTTTAATTATTTAAATATAAAAAATATCATTAAAAATGAAAAATTTTAGAATATTCCAATTTTAATTTTTATTGACTCCTCTAATATTAGAGAGTCCATAAAACCAATTTGGTGAATTTTTGAAATGTATTTTTGGAGTTATGAATTTTTAAAGTTTAATTTTGATCATGTGGCTTAATTAATTCATTTAATGGGGCTAATCATTTCCAATTGACTTCAAATTTTTATTCAAGGTTGTCTATATCCTAAAGATCAATGGAGAATTAATTTCATGTTATTTTAATGTGTGATTAACCCTAATTAATTAAAGTTCAGTTTTAGGTATTTAAGCTAATTAGGGTTATTCTTAATGAATTAAGCCTAACCATAATTATCCTAGGGTTCTCTCGTCCTAAGAAACTTCCCCAAAATTTTTCTAAAATTTTTTAAGCGATGTGCTAATTATTGGAATTAAAATACGAAAACAGTGACATAAACTTGAAAAATACATAACTTTCCATAGAGATGGCCTCTGACCTTGAAAAATTCAGGGAATGTTCCTAAGATCAGAAGCTTCAAAAGCCCTATGGTCTCATGCCATGGTGAAGTGTCTATGTAAATGGAGAATCAAAATAATAAAATGAGTAAATAATTAATTAAAAATAAAATACTCATCAAAATAACCTGATTTCTTTTCCACATTATTCTCCTATGTTCACTGAGCAAGAGGGTATTTTTAGTTTATTTTTATGATTTTTCTACACAAAGATATGGATTTTCTACGTTCTGGGTATTTAAATAAATAAAAAATCATATTTATCTACATATCCGACTCAGCACCTCGTCAACCTACGGCGGATCGAAAGACCACGCGGCGCGCTCCCATTTGACGCCACCATCTGAGTCAGCCGCCACGCGTCCCGCTGTCTCGCTCCTTCCTCTGATCCGACGCAATCTGAGCCGTTCAACCGATACACGCGCG
>CM040435.1:76120891-76148391 GCA_022702705.1 Papilionanthe hookeriana x Papilionanthe teres | reverse complement strand
CCCCTTCACCAAAAAGGGCCACATTCAACCCAATACAATTCAAAATCACTTTAAACTTGTTCCAAACCACTCATGACACATGCCTAAACCAATTGCAACATTTATTTGGCACAATCCTTTAAAAAATTTTCATCCCAAATTTATTTTAAATCCAAAAGCCCACTTCCTTAAACCACTTTAAAAGCTGATCCCAAGACAATTTCAAAAGCCCAAAATTAATTCTAAAGCCCATATGACATTTTCATTTGTCATCCATTTAATCAAAATCATCCCTAAGTTCCAATTCCATCATCAAATAAATCTAAATCAAGCATCATGCCAAAATACCCCTAAATTTCAAAAATCCCAAAATCCCTTTCTCATGCAAGTGAGCCAAGCCGATCCTAAGCCATGAGCAAGCCTTGGAGCCATGCACAAGCCACATGAGAGCCATGAGAATCTTAGGATTGTCAACACCCCATAAGTGGAAAAAGGAGGAAGGCCTTTAAGCACTCCTTAAGAGTCATTAACCATTCCCATGTCTCCCCTAACTCATGCTTAAGCCTAATCGTACTTGGATTGTGACTTGAACCCACTAATCAAGCCGATCCAAATGACTTTCTCTTCAACCCAAACCAGCCTTGGGAGGTGCACCTAGCTTAATCCATGCATTGGACCAAATTAAGCCAAAATGAATTCTCCCCCATTCCATTTAAATCAAATCCTTTACACATGTCCAAAGCCAATTGAACTCACCAAACCCCAGCCCTGACCTCACTGGTCAAGATGGTGACCAATGCCTGGTCGGCCAGCCACCTGGGTCGCCGGAAAACACCATGGCCGAGAGCTCCATGTGAGCCAAAATTTTCAATTATCCCTAGCTGAGCTGTCCCAACCCAAATGGACACCATGGCTATTCTTCTCCTCCCCTGAGCAACAGATCCCAGCCTCCAATTGCCCCTGGGAAGCCCTCCAGCCACCTCTATTTAAACACCACCATCTCTCGGCCAAAAAGAGGAGTTGAAAAAAACCTTACCAAAACTCTGCCAAAATCATTCCAGACCCCTCTCCAGACATAGAGAACTTGATCCCCACTGAAATCCAGTCCTAAAACCTTCTCTGTGAGCTCAATTTCTGAGTTGAAAATTCACCCAAAAAACAGGACACTTCACCACAGTGAGCCAAACTCCAAATTAATTGATCCTACAACTTCACCAGACCAAGAGGAGAAGTTCCCAGTAAACGCCCCCTCACCAGGCCAGCCATTGCTTCCAGCCTCCAAGCTTTGTGATCGGCCTTCGTCACTTTCATACCTAGAAAATTCCTCAGAGCCTAAGACTTCATCTGGAGCTTGCCTGGACTCAATCGAAGGTGACACAACTCTCAGATCGAAGCTTCACTTCTCTGAGCAAAGGTATGAACTCATTCTTCCCCCCGAGCTTCCAGCAATTCTCCATTTTGTTTGGGTTAATTTCAAAGTCTATAAACCGTATGGATGTGTTCATCTCCTCAAGACAAATCCACAGAGCATAAGAACACAAAAATCTGTTGAGAAATGAGAGAGATATTAGGGTTTAAGTGTGGACGGCTCTCGGGACACTCCAGTCGGAGACGATGATCGGCCGCCGTTGGATCGAGCGTGTATCGAATGGACGGTGCAGATCGCGTCAGATCAGAAGATGGAACGGGACTGCGGGACACATGGCTACTGACTCAAGTGGCGGTGCCGAATCACAGCGCGACACATAGGGGCTTCGGAGCTGCCAAGGTTGACGCGGCGCCGCGTGGATAAGTAGATAAATCCCTATTTTCTGAATTAATTAAATACCCAGAACTTAGAAAATTTATATCTTTGCATAGAAAAATCACAAAAATAAAATAAAAATACCCACTTGCTCAGTGAACATAGGAGAATAATATGGAAAAGAAATCAAGTTAATTGGATGAGTATTTTATTTTTAATAATTTATTTACTGTTTTTAATATTTTGATTCTTCATTTGCATAGACAATTCAGCATGGCATAAGACCATAGGGCTTTTGAAGCCTCTGATCTTGGGAACATTCCTAGAATTTTTCAAGGTCAGAGGTCATCTCTGTGAAAAGTTATTGATTTTTCAAGTTCATGTCAATGTTTTAGGTATTTTAATTCCAATAATTAGCATATTGTGAAATAAATTCTAGGAAAATTTGGTGATGTTTCTTAGGACCAGAGGACCCTGTGAAAAATATATTTTGAATTAATCCATTCATAATAACCTTAATTGGCCTAAACCCCTAAAATTGAATTTGAATTAATTAGGATTAACTACAAATCAAATTGACTTGAAAACAATTCTCCATTATTCTTTAGGTTAGAAGAACCTTACATAAAATTTTGAAATCAATTGGACTTGATTAACCCCACCAAATGGATTGATTAAGCCTCATAAGCAAAATGGAACTTTAAAAATTCATAACTCCAAATATACTTTTCAAAATTTCACAAAAATAGTTTTGGAGCTTCTCTGATACTAGGGGAGTCCAGGAAAATTAAAATTGGAATTTTCTAAAAAAGTTGATTTTTCACAATATTTTAATATTTTAATAATTAAAAAATAATAAAAATCATAAAAATATTTAAAATAATAAAAATGTAATATTTTGACTCCTAATCATTTAGGAACAAACCAAATATTTTTCCTAAGTCCCTAGGGTAAGATATAGAATTTTAAAGGCTTAACGTAATTTTTAATATTAAAAAATGAATTTTCAACCTTTTTCACTAAAATAATTCTAATAAATCAAAGAAAAATAAAAAAACTATAAAATTTGTTTCTCTGGACTCCTTGATGTCAGAGAAATATAAAAAATATATAAAATCTATTTTTCAACTTATATTTTATTATCAAATTAATTAATGTTCTAAAACTCAAAATAATTATAATAAATAAAATATAATTCAAACAATCACAAAAATTGGTCCAAGTGGTCTACTGGTCATTAGGAATATCCCATAATTTTCTTAAGGTTAGAAACCTTTCCTTGGTCATGTTGTTGAATTTTCTTTGAAAACCCTTATTTCCTACTAAAAATAATTATATAAATAAATTAAATTCGGAAAAATCACATTTTCTCCTCTAATGTCTTAATTGACATGTGAGTGAGGTGACATAAAAATGTCAAATTCATTTGAGCTCAATTTAGTGAGTTATGAAATAAATAAGCTTAAAAGGGCATAAAGGTAATTAAAAATTTTAACCCTTAATTAAAACTTTGGTTTAATCAAAATCGGGGGTAGAATATTTGATTTTAACTTTCTCTTGGATGATTGAAACTTAGGGAAATTAAAAGGTAGAAACCCATTAAACACTTTGAAAATATCAAAATGGAACTCTAATTAATTAAATGACTTAAATTTTGGAGAGAATATATTTAAAATTTGGATTATTAAAATAGGGATATTATTAAGAGGATATTTATTCTTTAATTTAAAAATCCCTAAATAAGCCATTTTAACAATATTTAATTCTTAATTAAAAATTAAAATAATAATCCAAATTAACAATTAACACTAAAATTAACAATTAAAATTAAAATTAAATAAAATTTAAATTAAACTAAATTTAAAACTAAATTAAATTAAAATTAAATTAAAATTAAATTAAAATTAAATTAAAATTAAATAAATTAAATTAAATTTAAATTAAACTAAAATTGAATTAAATTAAAATTAAATTAAATATAAATTAAAAATTAAATTAAATTAAATTAAATTAAAATCATTTAACAACAAACCTAAATGAAATCATTAAGAATTAAATCAAAACATATCAATAATTTCAACGCCCCTTTCTATCTAAGTAAATTTAAAACATGAACATCAATTTGAAATACCAAGATAATTAAAAATGTAAAGATTTAAATCAAATCTAAAATAATTTGAACACTATTACAAACTTAAAATCATTAAACTAAAACTCAAACTTTAAATCATGAATGATTAAAATTCTCGATAAATCAACTTGCCCTTAAAGGCTTTAATTACTATAACTCTTAAATAGAGTATTAAGTGAGATGTCACTTCATTCATCAGGTAATCAAATACCTAAGTTCACTGAGCAAGAGACAAAGTTTAACTAAACTTCTGGATGACTAATTCATCTGTGCAATTAAATTTACTTGGACTTAAAATAACCCCAGAAGTATTGAAAAAATGTTTAGGACTCGTCCTAAACACTTCCTCAATATGACAGGATGTTTTAGAAGAACAATTGAATTTAATTGTTCTTTGATGAAGAAAATCATCCTTAAACCAAACCAAGAACCTAGACGTCATAGGAGATGACTAGTTATAGGATTAGGATTCTGGTAGACAACCAAAACCCTTTCCCTTAGCTTTACCTAGGTATTTCTTGCAAAAATATATTTAAATGCATTAATATGTGTTTTAAGTGCAGCTTCGGATGACGGGAAGACCCTCCAGGTACACTTTTATTTTATTGTGATTTGCTTTATTGCAATTTACTTACGTGCACTGTACTTTACTTTCCTTGCATGATAAATAAAACTGTTGCACGAAAACCAAAACCTTTAGGATAGTCCCTGAACTGAAACCAAAACTAAATTAAAAGTCATTGCAAGATAAAATTCACCTCCACAACATTCTAAAATATAAAACAACTCAAAATTTAATCACAAACAGAACAACAAAACTACAATCACAACTAAATTAAAACGTCTCATTGAATGATCGGGAATACCTCGGATGATGTAAGCCACGTGTTGGTAACGGATTTCCTACGGTCTAAATGAAAGTGTGGAACTCATTCAGTTGAGTTTAGCAAATTCATCTGGACTAAGTGAATTCAATGAAAATAACGGTGTCGGGATGACGGAACCGTGGGATCTTAATCGGTTCTGTTTAAACAACTTTAAGATTTGTTTTAATTAAAATATTAAAAACACTTGGATTTTAAGATTTTCTCTAAACTAAAACACTTCTCTCATCTCCTGATTTTCACCTTCTAAAACTAAACCTCTGCAACAACAAGGAGCTCGGAGCATGGTGGGCAGCACGGCCATCGTCATCAGCAAAACTTGAATCTACTTCAACAAAACCTTTTCTAGTTTTAAACAACAAAGCCATAGGATTTTGAGGTAGTTTGCTTAATGCAATATAAATCCTCAACTTTTCGTTAGACATTTGTATAATCATGTTATGCAAATTAAGCCCTAACCGGTCTTAGGACTCCGAGGTAGTCATTTGATACGACATAAACCCTCACATCTTCGAGGCTATTTGTGTGATTATGTCATACAAACATAAGTCCTAATTAATTAAAATTGGCACGATTGCAACATTAAATAATTTTCTTAAACTTGAAGCCAAACAATAGGATAGTGTGGGAAGTTGCCAAGATTCTTCTTGGATCCTCAACTTCTCCTACTCCTCTTCCTTTAGACTCCTAAAATAAATTGTTCCAAATTCGAGCTAATCCCTATTGAAATTTCCAAAACTCAATCCTTTGAAAACCTTAAACATTGAAATTCTTGAGAGCAAAACCACTGATCATTATCGAGAATTTTCTTAAATGATTCCCGTCATTTAAGATGTAAATAACTATAGGGGCTTGCCCTTTTAGGGAACTTTAAGAACCCAGGTAATATAAACCATGCTTAATTCTTTTAAGCAGGGGAACTTGTCGGCTTATAAAATTGGTTCGCAGATCAAACGGATGTCACAAATCTTCTAGTTTATTTAACCGAGCCCCATCACAAGCAGTGTGTCTATTCTTCGGGATAGATACATGGTTTGTGATGTGGTGCTCGTTTATATAAACTATTTGGGATGTGAGATCGGTTTGATTTCATATCTTAAAATTTTCAAACTTAAAATTATTTTCAAAATCAAATGCTTGCTTTTTAAATTATATATATATATATATATATATATATATATATATATATATATATATATATATATATATTAAATTTAAAATCTAAAATTCGCCGACAATTTCTGTAGGCGACCCCCTTTTCAAAATACAACACAAACCTAAAAATATGCCGACAATTTCTGGCGACTCTGCTGGGAAATAGTTTCTCTCTCCATTTTAATCAGATGGTTTTGCTTTCATAAATTGGTAGTGAGTCCATATCCCTAGTGAGCCAAAACTACCCTTTCTTCCGTTGGAATACCCCGTTCATTTCTTTCTTAAACGAGTATAGCCAACTCCTCTTGGATCTAGGAGCCACTGTTTAGACACCCCTAAACGGAGAGGTTCCGAGATCCTTTTACCTCTTTTTTGAGGTGGGGTGGACCCCCAATATGTGTTAGTTTAAGAGCGGTCCCTCGAGTCGAGAAGTCTTGCATAAGACTTTCTCTTCCTTTCCAATTCTAAATCGGACCCTTTACCTTTTCTATAACCTTGTTTTCCTTCAATCATTTTGTTTCTAACAAAAGAACCTCCTAATAAACAATCTCTTTTAAAAATCACCAATACACTAAGATAAACAAAAATGTGTTCGGACTCTTTCTTTGTCGTCCTAAACTTTACGACGAAAAGAAGCATAATTCGGGACTGACATTCGGAATCGCCTCGCAGAAAATGACTGCCCCAAAGTTAATCTTCTCCTTCACCAATGGAATGGACTTCGCCGTTTACAAGGATGAGCTGCCCGACAATGGAATCATCCTTTTCGGACAAGGATTCGACAACACAGATATCAAATTTGCTGATGTCACTCTCTTCACACTAATGGACAAAGTGTCAGAAACTGAAGAGCCCGTGATTGAGTTCAACCTGAAATCGACTCAAGAATTCCCTCCCTGCAAAGGATTCTAGCTGAAAGGAGTACTACTGTTCATAGGAGGACTGTTGTCTCTACCACCCCCGGTCTAGTCATCTCTACACCTACCCCGACTTCTGCCAAACTGAAGGGGAAGGAAATCCAAGTCTGCGATGAGCCTATCACCGTGGAGGGTACAGATTTTGCTATAGTACCATCTGTTTTTGAGATTGGGTCCAGTTCAAGAGTTGTACCCCTAACTCGGACTCAGAGGAGAAATAGAAGCAGAAAGATCACTAAGATCGAGAAAGCCAGAGCTGCTGAAGTTGCTTTTCTAGAAGAAATTCTCGAGGAAAGAGAAGAACCGCCCGAGTATATACCTCGTTGGAAGGAGCGAGGTTTCACCCTCTCTCGCCTCATTAGATGAAGAGAATGTCCGTAGGATCGCAACTGCATTACCCCGACCTGCGTACTACAACAATTACAAGAGGAAAAGGGATAAGACTACGCCATTGGCTCGACTGCAAGCTGTTGGCAAAGAAAGAAAGATGCCCTGTGTCAGAAATCTTAAGAAAGATAGGACGGGTGCCAGCTAAATCCCGCCTCGGACCGCGAATAAAGCCTGTTGCTGCCACAAAGAAACAAAGAAGAAGATAAAAGCCAGTTCATCCGTTGTTGTATCGGGTCTACAAATTAGCGAGGATACCACCTTCCAGCATATAGCCGACAGATCATCCGGTCCTAGGCTTCCGGCTACAAGAAGGATGGTATGGCGACCTACTACTCGCGAGCTAAGACCAAAACATTGTCCTGAGAAGAAAAGTCTCGTCAGGAGACTTGAATCAGAAGAAAGTGCTACTGCAATGAAGGGGACTCCCGGAAAGGAAGTTCAACAACCGTCACGAGACAACTACGAGACCGTGCAGAAAAGGCCACTAGAGGATGCCATGGACAAGTTAAGGACCGACATCCTACGGTTAGCAAAAGAAAGAGAAGAAAAACTAGAAGATGAAGTTGACTCATCAGAGTTCATGGATGAGGAGTATGCCGAGATCAACATGGTTGAAATGCGAGCATCATCCGCTTCACACGGTGCTCCAGCAGTTGCAGAAAGAGATGAACCAGAAGTGATGAGGGCACAGCTTCGGGAAAGAGATGACACAATTTCCCAGATGGCAAAGAGGATGGAAGAGATGGCTGCTGCCTTAGCCACTCTCCAGAGTCAGGTACAACCTCAGAAGGAGACACCCCCAGAAATTATCCATATTGCAGATGGAGGAAAAGAGATCACATCCGTCAACGGAGACGAGCCACCAAAGAAGGATTCTACACAAAGCATGATTCTAGAAAAGGACATTAAGAGCCTGGTAGAACAGCAGGTGCGAGAAGCCCTAGCACAATCTAAGAGTGGAGCATCTATTCAGACGGGTAGACCTTACCCCGAAGAGTTCGATGCAGTCCAATATCCGAATGGCTTCGTACCTCCTCTGTTTAAGACTTTTGATGGATGGGAAACCCTCGGCAGCATGTCGCACATTTTCGTGCTAGTTGCTGCAATGCCGGTGGAAGTGACGCTTTACTCTTCCGACAGTTCGTCGACGGCTTGTCGAGGATTGCCTCCGACGGTATGCGAGATCACCAAACGGTTCAGTAAAGACCTTTTCAGAACTAGAGAATCTCTTCGTTAAACGATTTTCCGGGGCTCAGCACCACATCACTATCGGTGATCTAGTGGTGGAGCAACGAGGCCGAACGAGACTTTAGTGGATTACATACTTCGATGGAGAAACTTAAGCATGAAGTGTGAACCACAGCTTCAAGAATAACATGCGATCGACATCCTACTTAAAAGTATCCATGGCACTGATAGCACTTCTCCTTAAAGGATTTATAATCGAGACTTTCGAGAAGTTGCTTAGCAAGGTCGGGAGCTTGCAAGAAGAGGCAGCAAGGTTAAGTTTCGCGGACAAGAACAATAAGCGAAGCCCGTGAAAACATTCGAAAAGAAATGCGGAATCGTCGCGACGGTAGATAAGGGCAAGCGGCCGATTCGGATACGATCGGAGCGGCCACGGCGTAGTTATCAACCACCGCAACGGACTTATCGACAGAACTCGGCGAGGCTATCAAGCAACCTCGGCAGGGCTATCGGCAGACCTCGTCCGAGATATCAGTCGCCTCAGCATTATGAACAGCCACCTCGTTCATCGCGTACCTTAAGAGAAGTTCTAAATAGAGAATATCCATTCAAAACTGAAGTAGTAGTGAAGATGTTCCGCAGCTTAATGAAGACACCGGATTTTCAGCTGCCAGAGCCCAAGAAGCCGGAGGAAGTCAATAAGAAGGATCATCCGAACTATTGCCCTTACCACCAGATGCTTGGACACAAGATAAAGGATTGCATCACTTTCAAGAGTTGACTTGATGAAAATCTCCGGAGAGGGAACATAACAATCCCAAAGGAATACATGAAGGAACCCCAGAAAGGAGGTTCCATCAATATTATTTGAACGGATCCCATTATTCCGATAAACCCATACACGACTGATGATGAGTACTGTCTGGACAAGATCATCAAAGAAAGTTTTGGATCACATCAAGACCGCTTCGGTGCGCGCTTCAACTCAGAGTTTGAAACCTGTCGAGTCGGCACTATCACTTGCGATTGAAGAACCGCCCCAGAAGGAGGAGAAGATCGTGGAAGAAAAGAAGACCGAGGCTCCGAAGGGTAGACTAGGGGCTGCTCATCCTAAGATGTTTGTTTCCGATTCGTGGGAGAAATTCCTCGAACTCTGACTCTGTATGATTATCTGCTCGCTCCGGCGGGATCTTATAATGATAAGGATTATGGCGTTGGCTACGTTTTGACTGTTTCTAACGATTACGTAACTAACGACAACCGGCTCAATCCGGATCTCGATTCCAATACAAATAACGATTCTCAAATCATACACAACCTCGATAACCACGACGAAGAAGATATTCACAAAGGAGGCTACGAAAGCTCGACAAGCAACGAGTCCATTTGTGAATTCCGAGGAGCTCCGATCACGATAGAATTAGAACCATCAGACACCGAAGCAACTTCAAAAGAGCCAGTGGTTCCAATTCTAGAGGATACACCGGTAGATTCAACACCAAATTCAGAATAAATAACTGAAGTAAATTTAAGAAGTGGAAAAGTTCTACCTCCGAGAATGGGTCCAAAGGATAAAGGAAAGCGGTGGTTGCTCGGAAGAGTCGACCCCATCGGAGGAACCGCCCATTCGGGAAGAAACCGAGGAACATGTTAATAAAGTGGACTACAACGTGCTAGCCCATCTTAGGAAGCTACCAGCCAAACTAAGCATATACGACGCTCTGATCCTGTCAAAGGAGATGAGAGAAGCTCTGATCAAGGCTTTAATTGATCCAGAGATTTGTTTAGCTCAAATGGTCGGTGATTCCTTCGACGAGGTTTGCTCGTTAAGAGAACAACGATGTGTTACCTTTACGGACAATGATCTATTATTGGGAACACCTGATCACAACCGACCGTTATACATTTCAGTCACTATTGGAAAGTTTACGCTCTCCAGAGTGTTGGTTGATCCGGGAGCATCAATCAACATAATGAATCTTCGGACGCTAGCATATTTGGAAATTGATGCTCACGAGCTTGAAGCAGACAAGATACTATTAAGAGGCTTCAATCAAAAAGGAGAAAGAGCTCTTGGATCGATAACACTACTAATGAAGACCGGTGATTTAGCAAAGACAACCGCAAAATTCCACATAATTGATTCTGAGACATCGTTCAACGCTCTACTGGGTCGGCCATGGATCCATGAAAACCGGATGGTACCGTCGTCTCTGCACCAGTGCATAAAGTATTACGAAGGAAGGGAACAGTGTATCAAAGGTGATTTGCAACCGTTCTCCGTACATGAAATTAGAATTCATGAAGATGCAGCCTACTACGTGCCTCCAAAGAAGACAATCTTTTCCAGAAATACCATACCAAATGAAGCAAAACAAATTCGAGACGATGAAGAACTCGAAGTTCTAGTCCGACGATTACTCACCACTCCCTTACGGTGAGATGGTGAAGATTTCTCCGTAACTCGCACCCGAGGTCGAGGCCGGGGACGAGGACGTGGAAGAAATGTTGGAACAGTTGGACAGAAGAAACCGGTCATCGATGTTGATTGGGAGAACACTTCCGAAGAAGAAGAAGAAATTGAGAAAGAAGCAGCGACAATAAGTTAAAAGAAACCCCAGTTCAAGATCTCTCTTGAAGATGAAAAGAATGAAGAATACAAATCAATGTACGAGAAGATTAACCATTATGTACATACTATGACCCTGACCCCGATCCATTCTAATAAGATCGAGGGTATGGTGTTCAAGGAAGTGCATGGTGGTGGTATTAAACCAATCAAGTTTTACCATGGTGCTTCTTCTTCCAATACTGAAAAAGATGTACGATTTGAAGATGTTACTTCATCTGAATTAATGGAATTACCTTTTGAGTGGTACTCTCCCTGTGTTCAAAATTTAATTCAACGTGGTGTCTTACCTCGACAATGTATAAAAGGTCAATCACAACATTTTGAAAGATTATGGAATAATGCTGGTCGGCCTCCCAATTCAAAACATGGTCTCGGATTCGGCACAGTAGGATCAGTTGATGATACGGGATTTTGCTTGGTTGTCACTTGCGAACCTAATGAAGACTGCTTGGAAGCTTCAAAAGATCTCGAAGATCTACCAATCAGAGATGCCCCACCAGAATTCGAAGAAGAAATCAAATCTACAATAGACGAGTTAATGGAAGTTAACTTAGGTACTAGCGAAGAGCCTAGGCCAACCTTTGTTAGCTCGTTACTCAATAAAGAAGACTCCGAGGAAATAATCAAGCTACTAATGGAATTCAAGGACTGTTTTACTTGGAGCTACGAAGAAATGCCAGGATTAGCTCCAGAAGTCGCAGTTCACAGGCTAGGAGTGGATCCTACTTTCTTGCCAGTCAGACAAGCTCCCAGAAGAATGCGTCTAGAAATTGAATAACAAGTAATAGCCGAAGTTATCAAGCTAATAGACGCTAAATTTGTCCGTGAAGAACAATACCCTACTTGGTTAGCCAATGTGGTACCAGTCAGAAAGAAGAATGGTCAGATCAGAATCTGCGTAGATTTCAGAGATTTAAATAAAGCATGTCCAAAGGACGAATTCCCGTTACCAATTCCAGAATTGATGATCGACATCACTTTAACACATGAAATCTTCTCATTTATGGATGGATCATCAGGATACTACCAGATAAAGATGGCTCCAGAAGACGAAAAGCTCACGGCCTTCAGAAAGCCGATCGGAGTGTATTGCTACACAGTAATGCCATTCGAACTAAAGAATGCGGGAGCAACATACCAAAGAGCGATGACGAAGATTTTTGATGATCTCATTCACAACCAAGTTGAGTGCTACGTGGATGATGTGGTCATCAAAAGTAAACTGCAGGAAGATCACCTGTATGGTTTGAGAATTGTTTTTGAGCGACTAAGACAATTTAACCTTAAGATGAATCCCTTAAAATGCGCCTTCGACGTCACCTCCTGGAAATTCTTAGGATTTGTTGTCCGACATCGCGGGATTGAAATCGATCCGGAAAAGATTAAACCTGTTTTAGAAATGCCTCCTCCCAAAGCTTTGAAACAACTACGATCCTTTCAAGGGAAGTTGGCATATCTTCGACGCTTTATCTCGAACTTGTCAGGTAGGTGTCAGCCCTTCTCGGCATTAGTTAAAAAGGACGCCAAATTCATTTGGGATGAGAAATGCCAGCGAGCTTTCAAGGACGTTAAGCAATATTTAATGACACCTCCTGTCTTAGCAGCCCCAGTCTCAGGTAGACCGTTGATACTTTATACCGTGGCTTTAGTCGACTCCTTGGAGCCTCGCTGGCTAGGGTCGATGATGAGGGAAAAGAAAATGCTCTCTACTACTTAAGCCGTCGTCTAATTTCGATGAAAGTAAAGTATCCTTCTATTGAGAAGCACTGCTTGGCCCTGATCTTCGCCGCACAGAAGCTCAGACATTACATGCTTTCTCATAAGGTCAAACTTATTTCAAGAGTTAATCCGTTGCAATACACAAATCAACAGAAAAAGCAGAAGAAACAATTGCAGCAGTGACAGAAAATACAGAAGATTGGCGACATCCATTAATAGACTACTTGCAAACAGGAAACTTACCGGACGATAAGTCATTAGCCCATCAAATCAAGAAAAGAACTCTGTCTTACGCATTAATAAATAATATATTATACAGAAGGTCTTTTGATCAGATGTGGCTAAGATGCCTGAGCGGGTCCGAGGCTCGTGAAATCGTTAAAGAAGTACATTCAGGACTTTGTGGCGCTCATCAGTCGGGTCCGAAAATGAAAATGAAGATTAAAAGACTAGGGTACTATTGGCCCTCAATGATGACCGACTGTATGAAAGTTGCCAAAAGTTGTCACCAGTGCCAAGTGCACAAAGTGGTTCTACACCAACCTCCAAATGTGCTACATCCGACAATCACATCGTGGCCATTTGAGTGTTGGGGCACAGATATAGTGGGTCCGATAGAACTGCCTTCTTCAAGAGGACATCGCTTCATTCTTGCAGCTACAGACTACTTTTCTAAATGGGCAGAAGCTATACCACTCAGAGAAGTGAAGGCACACCACGTGCTACAGTTTTTCAAGAACCAAGTTGTCTACCGTTTTGGGGTACCGCACAGGATCATGTCAGATAATGGGTCTGCTTTCAAAAGTACAAAGATCAACAATTTTGTCAGAAGACACGGGATCGATTGGCGATACTCAACGATCTACTACCCAAGAGCAAACGGCTTGGCCGAGGCTTTTAATAAAACTCTCGTTCAAATTTTAAAGAAAACTTTGGACGGTAACAAGAGAAATTGGTACGAGAAGTTGTTTGAAGCCTTATGGGCCTACAGGATGACTTTTAGGACTCCTACTCAGTCTACGCCTTACGCTTTAGTGTACGGGTCCGAGGCCGTTTTACCCCTGGAAGTTCAGCTACCGTCACTCTGAATTGCGGTTGCAGAAAAGATCACTACAGAAGAAAATGCCAGACTACGGCCGGAAGAATTGGAAAGCTTGGAAGGGAAAAAACTTTCCGCGCAGCGAGATTTGGAACCGTATCGAAGCCGAGGTGATCCGGGCCCATGATAAAGCGGGTCCGCCCAAGAACTTTCAAAGTCGGTGACTTAGTTCTTGTTCTCAGAAAACCTATTCTTGCACATCGCAAGATAGATGGTAAATTTGAACCAACATGGGAAGGGCCGTTCATGGTCGAGACAGTCTACTCAAAAGGTTCCTACCAACTGGTGAATTGCCGTGGAGAACGACCCATGCTTCCAATCAATGGACGGTATTTAAAGAAATACTACACAACCTGATGTTTCGAAGGGTGGCCTCTAAAATAGAAGCTTATCCCTAGAAACACGGGTGAAGTATTCACATTGTGACTGGGTCCGAACCCAAAACAAAATAAAATGGATGATAAAAAAAAAATCTCATCAACAAAAATGTTAAAAAGAAAACCTGGGAAATCATAATAATAAAATGTCAATCTTTCTTTTTAAATCCATTCATTCCTGATATTTTCTTATCTCTTCCTTCTTCCTTTAAATTTAAAAGAAGTGAATAAGAATTTTTTAAGTGTTTTTTTTGTTGTTCTTGTTCTTAGTACAGCCCCTGATCGTTTCTTTATTTTTCGCAGGGAAATGTCGAACGGGCGGTTGGTTCTAAACTTTAGAAATGGCGTGAGTCTAGCACTTGATGAAAAGAGGGTGAGGGATGGAGCAGTGATAGAGATTGACTCAGACTTCACACCAGCCGGCTTACAATACGAAGAAAATGATTAGATCCCAGTTGATCGAGAAGAACTTCACAACCGGACAGTGATGAAAATGGGTGGCCCGAGCCACCAATCCAGCAACAAGAAAAGAAAAGCAAACGCCGCGCATGCAACCGGAGAAGATAAGAAAGTTAAGTCCATGGTTGCCACAATAGAGGGTAGGCTTGTCAGCGCCGCACTCGCATAAATTCAAGGAGTAAGGAGAGCTACTCTCACTGCTACCCAGCGAAGAAATAAAAATCTTCGCATTCACAAAATGTTGACCAAGTTAGCAGAAGATCAATATGAACAGACAATGGATACTGTTAGTGCAAATGTTCCAAGGAGACCGGTTCGTAGGAACCAGAAATAAGAAAGTCAACTCTAAGAAAGTCGGAACAAATAAAAGAAATACCAAGAAAAGCATAAATAGAGTTGGTACCTCGACGCCGAGCATATGTACAGGATCCGAAGAGTCTTGTTGCGAAAGCAACCCCAGAGGATGTCCCTATGGAGACTATCCCCGAGGAGCTGAGACATGCAGAAGAACGTGCTAGGGTTAAGCCATACATCCCGCAGTATGTTACTAGACACCGAGGACTTCAGATAATCCTGGAATACGAGCTGGAGAAAATGCAATTAGTTGAGAAGAAAACCTTTGAATACTTTGAAAGAATTGGAAACAAGAGGCTCAACATCTTGGAAGGCCTCGAGCTACATATAAATGTTTTCTCAGATTATGAGCAACAAAAAATTGTAGACTGCATCCTTGAATTGCAGAAAATGGGTCGATCTGGTCGCCTAAGAGAAAAAACATATTCAGAACCCCGAAGATGGATTCCAGGAAAGGGAAGAGTTACAATCCAATGCGGATGTTGCTACAATTTTGCCACAGACAGGAAAGGAAATCCACTAGGGATACTCCGTCGCGGTGAGGTGGATCCAATGCCAAGAGTCATCAAGAGAATGGTGAAAAGAATGATAACATGGAGGGTACTGCCTGCAAATTGCATACCCAGCAGCTGCATTATCAACATCTACAAGGAAGGAGACTGCATACCTCCGCTTATAGACCATCATGACTTTGTTAGACCCTTCTGCACAATATCATTCGTCAACCAGTGCAACATCATGTTCGGATCTAACCTCCGGATTGCGGAGCCCCGTGAGTTCCGAGGGTCGGTAGAGATACCACTACCGGTAGGTTCCATCCTGGTGTTAAAAGGAAACGGAGTATACGTTGCGAAGCATTGCATTCCGGGAGTGCCTGTGGAGCGGATCTCAGTTACTTTTAGAAGAATGGACGACAGAAAAATGTCTTACCACTTTTAGCCAGATCCAGAATTGGAGAGTCTCCGGCCCTACGAGCTGTGAGTTACATGGGAGATAGCACACCTCCAACGCACATCCATGAGGCATTCCTGCCAGGGATGGCTTGGAAGGTGATGTTATGGCCCATGTTTCTTACTATTCAGACATGGTTTTTTGACAGACACTTTTGGATGGATTAGCAAGAAGTTTACACAGTCCGTTTTGGATTTATAGGGATTGTATGAGACATTAAATTTCTGAGGAAAATGTCATCATGACTAGATCAAGTTGTATGATGTACTTTCAGCAAATTAGAATGAAAACGACTACGTCATATTTTGCCTTCACCTCTTTTTGTGCAAATTGACTGGGAAATGCCATTAGAGTTAAATGAACTTTGAACGAAGAACAGAAAAGAAAAGAAAATAAATGAGAACTTTTCCAAAAAATCTGAGTATTAAAATGAACTTCAAATTCACATGAACACTAAATAAATAAAAAAAATAAAAAAAATGGGATTGTTAAAGGACAAACAAAATGAATCTAAATCTCAAATTGAATTCCGATCTGAATCCTCTGATTCAAACCTTTCAGTTCTTTCCTCAATTGAAATATGTTTGAAACTCTTTTGAAATTTGAATATTCTCTTTGACTTGTCGTTAAGTCAAGTCTTTTCAGCTTGGTACCCTTACCGGCTCCTTTCAGTTCTCTTTCTTCTGTGTCTTAGAGGATTGACTAGTCCTATTGACACGGAGCCACAAACTTTGTTCTATTTGGTTCTGATGGCATGAGACTGGGTCCCTCTTCATACAGATAAATCTTCGAGACTGGAGCTTAACTTCCAGTTCTCTTCGAGGCTAGAGCCTAACTTCTAGTCCTCTTTCAAACTTTTGAGACTGGTACCTAAATTCCAGTTCTCATTTCGAGGTCGGTACCTAAATTCCGACTCTCTTTCCGAGATCGATACCAAAATTTCGATTCTCTTTCGAATTGATACCTAAATTTCAATTCTAAAATTTTCGAGACTGGTACCTAAATTCCAGTTCTCTTCCTTCGAGATCGATACCTAAATTTCAATTCTCTTTCGAATTGATACCTAAATTTCAATTCTAAATTCCGAGACTGGTACCTAAATTCCAGTTCTCTTCCTTCGAGATCGATACCTAAATTTCAATTCTCTTTCGAATTGATACCTAAATTTCAATTCTAACTTTCGAGACTGGTACCTAAATTCCAGTTCTCTTTTCGAGGTCGGTACCTAAATTCCGACTCTCTTTCCGAGATCGATACCTAAATTTCGATTCTCTTTCGAATTGATACCAATATTTCAATTCTAAATTGCGAGACTGGTACCTAAATTCCAGTTATCTTCCTTCGAGATCGATACCTAAATTTTGATTCTCTTTCGAATTGATACCTAAATTTCAATTCTAAATTCCGAGACTGGTACCTAAATTCCAGTTCTCTTCCTTCGAGATCGATACCTAAATTTCGATTCTCTTTCGAATTGATACCTAAATTTCAATTCAAAATTCCACGACTGGTACCTAAATTCCAGTTCTCTTCCTTCGAGGTCGACACCTAAATTCCGACTCTCATTCGAGATCGATACCTAAATTTTGATTCTCTTTCGAATTGATACCTAAATTTCAATTCTAAATTTTCGAGACTGGTACCTAAATTCCAGTTCTCTTCCTTCGAGGTCGGTACCTAAATTCCGACTCTCATTCGAGATCGATATCTAAATTTCGATTCTCTTTCAGGTTTGATACTTAAAATTCAAATCTCACTCTCTCGAGATCAGTACTTAAATTTTGATTCTCATCCTTTTTCCGTCGATACTTAAACTCTGATTCTCACTCCGAGGCTGGTACCTAAATTCCAGTTCTCTTCGCAATCCCGAGGTTCAATTCTCATTTCAAATCCAAATTTCAAATTCAAAATTTCCTTAAATCGATTTCAAATTAAACTTCAAACCAAAATCTAAACTCACACATTGAAACTTGAAATTTAAAAGTAAAATGAAATCTAAATCGAATTCCCCAGATCTTGTAATTTGGAGTTCACACCCTTTTCCATTCCCCAGCGAGAGTTCAGGAATCTCCAGTCATGGAAATATACCTGGTACTCCCCAGCAGAAATTCTTCTACTTCGTCCTAAGTTTGTCACTTGGACATCTGTGTTGATTTTGTTGATCTCTTCGGTCAACGCCAATACGCGCGGTGTGCTTGGTTAGCACACCACACCTATTGGGGGTCCATATGTTGACCTCATTTTTTATGAGGTCTTTTGCTTCTCTCTTTAGTACTTAGGATCTAGCCTTAGGCTTTCCTTTGACTAATCTTAGAGGACTAGAAATGGAACATACCCTTTAGAAATTCAAACTACTTCTTAACTCCCTGCAAACCCCACAAGCTTGATTGTAGAACCCTAATCACTTAGAGGGTTGAAATCAAATGTGGAGGTTTAAAGGATGAGTTCCCTATATGACCTTTTTTGCCTTAAGACTACCCTGGGTGGCCTGGTCTGGTGAGGGTTGACTTGCACATACACTACACTCTCACACACATTCCAAGTCCTAAAACCACACTCTCACCCAACTTGACTTCCTGACTCATGTAGGTAATTCATATGGATGATCCTTAACCCCTAAGCCCCTGGCTAAGAGGGTTAGGAACAACATAGTGAATGCCTCAAATGAGTCATCTCATAGCTCATATGGGCTTAATATGGCTTCATGGCTCAACCAAAGTGATTTCATTTTACTCAAATTTGATCAATCTTCATTTTTCCAAAATTTCAATTTTTGACCCCCGGGGCCCCGGACCCACCAAACCTACCAAATACCCTTGAAATGACCCAAAATTTGCAAAATTGCCTAAATTACCCAAAATTCCTCAAAATCAATCCTAAACATTTCCCATCACTCAAATTGACCATCTTTGGCCAAATATACCAAAATTTCCAAGAATGCCCCCAAATTTCCAAAAATACCCAGAATGCCCTTCTTAGCCCAAAAATCCAAAAATTCAGAAAATTCCCAAAAAACTCCAAAAAATCCCAAATATTCGCAATTTCATTTTGTTAAACTACACGATAAGCCAATTTGTCAATTTACCCCACTTTTACCAAAACCCCCAATTTGACCCATTTTTAATCTAAGTGAACCCAATGTCAAATCAAACCACCCCAATTGACCTCAATTTTGGTCCAATTCAATTCTAAACTTCAATTCAATATCCCAAATATCAATTTAGACCAAATACAACTCCAATTTGATTGACATTTGGGCCCAATTCCAATTTGAAGCCTAAAGGCCCAATTTTGGCCCATGACCTAAACCTAACCCAAACCAACCCAACTCAACTCCAATTGGCCCCAAATCTTTTCTAAAACCTTCCTAACATCCCCATAAACAAACACTAACTTGATTTGCCCAAAATTTGAACCTAAACTTCACCCAGGCCTAACCCAAAACCAAAATCCCTTAAATTGACCTAAGCCCAAACCTAACCCAAATGGGCCCAAATCCCAAAATCAAAGCCCAACCAAAGTTGAAAACTCTTTGTAACACTCCCATGAACATTTCTCAACATTAATTTTACATCAAATCCAACTTTAGCCCAACCTTAACCCAAGTTAGCCCAATTTGGCCCACCTTGGCCCCTTTACCAAAAGGGCCACATTCAACCCAATACAATTCAAAATCACTTTAAACTTGTTCCAAACCACTCATGACACATGCCTAAACCAATTGCAACATTTATTTGGCACAATCCTTTACAAAATTTTCATCCCAAATTTATTTTAAATCCAAAAGCACACTTCCTTAAACCACTTTAAAAGCCCATCCCAAGACAATTTCAAAAGCCCAAAATTAATTCTAAAGCCCATATGACATTTTCATTTGTCATCCATTTAATCAAAATCATTCCAAAAGTTCCAATTCCATCATCAAATAAATCTAAATCAAGCAACATGCCAAAATACCCCTAAATTTCAAAAATCCCAAAATCCCTTTCTCATGCAAGTGAGCCAAGTCATTCCTAAGCCATGAGCAAGCCTTGGAGCCATGCACAAGCCACATGAGAGTCATGAGAATCTTAGGATTGTCAACACCCCATAAGTGGAAAAAGGAGGAAGGCCTTTAAGCACTCCTTAAGAGTCATTAACCATTCCCATGTCTCCCCTAACTCATGCTTAAGCCTAATCGTACTTGGATCGTGACTTGACCCCACTAATCAAGCCGATCCAAATGACTTTCTCTTCAACTTCAAACTAGCCTTGGGGAGGTGCACCTAGCTTAATCCATGCATTGGACCAAATTAAGCCAAAATGAATTCTCCCTCATTCCATTTAAATCAAATCCTTTACACATGTCCAAAGCCAATTGAACTCACCAAACCCCAACCCTGACCTCACTGGTCAAGATGGTGACCAATGCCTGGCCGGCCAGCCACCTGGGTCACCTGAAAACACCATGGCCGAGAGCTCCATGTGAGCCAAAATTTTCAATTCTCCCGGTCGAGCTGTCCCAACCCAAATGGACACCATGGCTGTTCTTCTCCTCCCCTGAGCAGCTGATCCCAGCCTCCAATTGCCCCTGGGAAGTCCTCCAGCCACCTCTATTTAAACACCACCACCTCTCGGCCAAAAAGAGGAGTTGAAAAAAACCTTACCAAAACTCTGCCAAAATCATTCCAGACCCCTCTCCAGACATAGAGAACTTGATCCCCACTGAAATCCATCCCTAAAACCTCTCTGTGAGCTCAATTTCTGAGTTGAAAATCCACCAAAAAAATTGGACACTTCACTACAGTGAGCTAATCTCCAAATTAATTGATCCTACACCTTCACCAGACCAAGAGGAGAAGTTCCCCAGCAAAAGCCCCCTCACCAGGCCAGCCATTGCTTCCAGCCTCCAAGCTTTGTGATCGGCCTTGGTCACTTTCATACCTAGACAATTCCCCAAAGCTTAAGACTTCATCTCGAGCTTGCCTGGACTCAATCGAATGTGACACAACTCTCAGATCGAAGCTTCACTTCTCTGAGCAAAGGTATGAACTCATTCTTCCCCCCGAGCTTCCAGCAATTCTCCATTTTGTTTGGGTTAATTTCATAGCCTATAAACCATATGGATGTGTTCGTCTTCTCATGACGAATCCATAGAGCATAAGAACACAAAAATCTGATGAGAAATGTGAGAGATCTTAGGGTTTGAGTGTGGACGGCTTTCGGGACACACCAGTCGGAGACGATGATCGGTCGCCGTTGGATCGAGCGTGTATCGAATGGACGGTGCAGATCGCGTCGGATCAGAAGATGGAGCGGGACCTCGGGACGCGTGGCTGCTGACTCAATTGACGGCGCTGAATCACAGCGCGACACGTAGGGGCTTCGGAGCTGCCAAGGTTGACGCGGCGCCGCGTGGATAAGTAGATAAATCCCTATTTTCTGAATTAATTAAATACCCAGAACTTAGAAAATTCATATCTTTGCATAGAAAAATCACAAAAATAAAATAAAAATACCCTCTTGCTCGGTGAACGAGGAGAATAATGTGGAAAAGAAATCAAGTTAATTGGATGAGTATTTTATTTTTAATAATTTATTTACTGTTTTCAATATTTTGATTCTTCATTTGCATAGACAATTCACCATGGCATGAGACCATAGGGCTTTCGAAGCCTCTGATCTTGGGAACATTCCCTAAATTTTTCAAGGTCAGAGACCATCTCTGTGAAAAGTTATTGATTTTTCAAGTTCATGTCACTATTTTAGGTATTTTAATTCAAATAATTAGTATGTTGTGAAATAAATTCTAGGAAAATTTGGTGATATTTCTTAGGACCAGAGGACACTGTGAAAAATATATTTTGAATTAATCCATTCATAATAACCTTAATTGACCTAAACACCTAAAATTGAATTTGAATTAATTAGGGTTAATCACACATAAAATTGACTTGAAAATAATTCTCCATTGTTCTTTAGGATCAGGAGAACCTTACATAAAATTTTGAAATCAATTGGACCTACCAAATGGATTCATTAAGCCTCATAAGCAAAATGGAACTTTAAAAATTCATAACTCCAAAAATACTTTTCAAAAATTCACAAAAATGGTTTTGGAGCTTCTCTGATATCAGGGGAGTCCAGGAAAATTAAAATTGGAATTTTCTAAAAAAGTTGATTTTTCACAATATTTTAATATTTTAATAATTAAAAAATAATAAAAATCATAAAAATATTAAAAATAATAAAAAAGTCATATTTTGACTCCTAATCATTTAAGAACAAACCAAATATTTTTCCTAAGTCCCTAGGGTAAGATATTGAATTTTAAAGGCTTAATGTAATTTTTAATATTAAAAAATGAATTTTCAACCTTTTTCACTAAAATAATTCTAATAAATCAAAGAAAAATCAAAAAATTATAAAATTTGTTTCTCTCAACTCCTTGAGGTCAGAGAAATTTAAGAAAAATATAAAATCTATTTTTTAACTTTTATTTTATTTTAAAATTAATTAATACTCTAAAACTCAAAATAATTATAATAAATAAAATATAATTCAAAAAATCACAAAAATTGGTCCAAGTGGTCTTCTGGTCATTAGGAATATCCCATAATTTTCTTAAGGACAGAAACTTTTTCTTGGTCATGTTGTTGAATTTTCTTTGAAAACCCTTATTTTCTACTAGAAATAATTATATAAATAAATTAAATTCAGAAAAATCATATTTTCTCCTCTAATGTCTTAATTGACATGTGAATGAGGTGACATAGAAATATCAAATTCATTTGAGCTCAATTTAGTGAGTTATGAAATAAATAAGCTTAAAAGGGCATAAAGGTAATTAAAAATTTTAACCCTTAATTAAAACTTTAGGTTTAATCAAAATGGGGGTGTAGAATAGTTGATTTTAACTTTCTCTTGGATGATTGAAACTTAGGGAAATTAAAAGGTAGAAACCCATTAAACACTTTGAAAATATCAAAATGGAACTCTAATTAATTAAATGACTTAAATTTTGGAGAGAATATATTTAAAATTTGGATTATTAAAATAGGGATATTATTAAGAGGATATTTATTCTTTAATTTAAAAATCCCTAAATAAGCCATTTTAACAATATTTAATTCTTAATTAAAAATTAAAATAATAATCCAAATTAACAATTAACACTAAAATTAACAATTAAAATTAAAATTAAAATTAAATTAAAATTAAATAAAATTTAAATTAAACTAAATTTAAAACTAGATTAAATTAAAATTAAATTAAAATTAAATTAAAATTAAATTAAATTAAATTAAAATTAAATAAATTAAATTTAATTTAAATTAAACTAAAATTGAATTAAATTAAAATTAAATTAAAAATTAAATAAAATTAAATTAAATTGAATTCAAAATAATTTAAAATTAAATTAAATTAAATTAAATTAAAATCATTTAACAACAAACTTAAATGAAATCATTAAGAATTAAATCAAAACATATCAATAATTTCAACGCCCCTTTCTATCTAAGTAAATTTAAAACATGAACATCAATTTGAAATACCAAGATAATTAAAAATGTAAAGATTTAAATCAAATCTAAAATAATTTGAACACTATTACAAACTTAAAATCATTAAACTAAAACTCAAACGTTATATCAAGAATGATTAAAATTCTCGATAAATCAACTTGCCCTTAAAGGCTTTCATTATTATAACTCTTAAATAGAGTATTAAGTGAGATGTCACTTCATTCATCAGGTAATCAAATACCTAAGTTCACTGAGCAAGAGACAAAGTTTAACTAAACTCCTGGATGACTAATTCATCTGTGCAATTAAACTTACTTGGACTTAAAATAACCCCAGAAGTATTGAAAAGATGTTTAAGACTCGTCCTAAACACTTCCTCAATATGACGGGATGTTTTAGAAGAACAATTGAATTTAATTGTTCTTTGATGAAGAAAATCATCCTTAAACCAAACCAAGAACCTAGAAGTCATAGGAGATGACTAGTTATAGGATTAGGATTCTGGTAGACAACCAAAACCCTTTTCCTTAGCTTTACCTAGGTATTTCTTGCAAAAATATATTTAAATGCATTAACATGTGTTTTAAGTGCAGCTTGGGATGACAGGAAGACCCTCCAGGTACGCTTTTATTTTATTGCGGTTTGCTTTATTGCAATTTACTTACGTGCACTGTACTTTACTATCATTACATGATAAATAAAATTGTTGCATGAAAACCAAAACTTTTAGAATAGTCCCTGAACTGAAACCAAAACTAAATTAAAAGTCTTTGCAAGATAAAATTCACCGCCACAACTTTCTAAAATATAAAACAACTCAAAATTTAATCACTAACAGAACAACAAAACTACAATCACAACTAAATTAAAACGTCTCATTGAATGATCGGGAATACCTCGGATGATGTAACCCACGTGTTGCTAACGGGATTTCCCATGGTCTAAATGAAAGTGTGGAACTCATTCAGTTGAGTTTAGCAAATTCATCTGGACTAAGTGAATTCAATGAAAATAACGGTGCCGGGATGACGGAACCGTGGGATCTTAATCGGTTCTGTTTAAACAACTTTAAGATTTGTTTTAATTAAATATTAAAAACACTTGGATTTTAAGATTTTCTCTAAACTAAAACACTTCTCTCATCTCCTGATTTTCACCTTCTAAAACTAAACCTCTGTAACAACAAGGAGCTCGGAGCATGGTGGGCAGCACAGCCATCGTCATCAGCAAAACTTGAATCTACTTCAGCAAAACCTTTCCTAGTTTTAAACAACAAAGCCATAGGATTTCGAGGTAGTTTGCTTAGTGCAACATAAATCCTCAACTTTTCGTTAGACATTTGTAAAATCATGTTATGCAAATTAAGCCGTAACCGGTCTTAGGACTCCGAGGTAGTCGTTTGATACGACATAAACCCTCACATCTTCGATGCTATTTGTGTGATTATGTCATACAAACATAAGTCCTAATTAATTAAAATTGGTAGGATTGCAACATTAAATAATTTTCTTAAACTCGAAGCCAAATAATAGGATAGTGTGGGAAGTTGCCAAGATTCTTCTTGGATCCTCAACTTCTCCTACTTCTCTTCCTTTGGACTACTAAAATAAATTGTTTCAAATTCGAGCTAATCCCTATTAAAATTTCCAAAACTCAATCCTTTGAAAACCTTTAACTTTGAAATTCTTGAGAGCAAAGCCACTGATCATTATCAAGGTTTTCTTAAATGATTCTCGTCATTTAAGATGTAATTAACTATAGGGGCTTGCCCTTATAGGGAACTTTAAGAACCCATGTAATATAAACCCTGCTTAATTCTTTTAAGCAGGGGAACTTGTCGGCTTATAAAATTGGTTCGCAGACCAAACGGATGTCACAAATCTTCTAGTTTATTTAACCGAGCCCCATCATCAAGCAATGTGTCTATTCTTCGGGATAGATACACGGTTTGTGATGTGGTGCTCGTTTATATAAACTATTTGGGATGTGAGATCGGTTTGATTTCATATCTTAAAATTTTCAAACTTAAAATTATTTTCAAAACCAAATGCTACTTTTAAATTATATATATATATATATATATATATATATATATATATATATATATATATATATATATATTTAAAATAAATTTAAAACCTAAAATTCACCGAAAATTTTTGTAGGCGACCCCCTTTTCAAAATACAACACAAACCTAAAAATATGCCGACAAGATCTTATTATGTGTTTCATCAAATGGGTCTGCTTTGTTCTGCCAATGTTGAGCTGAACCCCCAAATACTTGATAGATATGGTTGTGCTGGAAAATCCAGTGTGATTGAGAGCTCACTGTTTAGTGTCATGAGACACCTTCTTAGAGAATAAAATTTGACACTTAGCTTTATTTAAACTAAGGCCAGACTGTTCCAGAATAATCTGGAGGCACTTATAAATGTAGGTCACAGCCCTTTTAGAAGCATTGGGGAAGATCATGACATCATCCGCATATATTAGATGAGAAATAGGAATGTTGGATCTGTGATGATATCTAACATGCTGATGATTATTTTACAAATGATTAAGCATTGAGGAGAAGTGGTCCATGGCAAGAATAAAGAGAGTGGGGGAACCATTTATCAGAAAGAAGTGGTCCTGCTTAAGGCCCCTGGTAGCAGAAAAAGGCCCCCAGCTGGAACCATTTATCAGAAGGGAGTGGGAATTATTGTTGAGTCATCTTTGAATCAAATTACAAAAACTTTCATTGAAATCCCTAGTGCGACAAGACCTCTAAAATGAAATCCTAGCCGATAGTATCATAAGCCTTCCTGATGTCCAATTTGTAGATTAGATTACCCCCTCTACACTGCTTGTTTAGGTCCAGGAGCAATTCTTGGGCTAACAACACATTATCAGAAATGGACCTGCCTTTAATGAATGTTGATTGATTCAGATTGATAATTTTATTTAAATGAGGCTGAATCCTTATGACAAGGATTTTGCTAATTATCTTGCTTATAACTGAGGTAAGACTGATGGGTCTGAATTGATCCCAACTACTCAGTTCAGTGTTCTTTGGAATAAGGAAAATATTGGAAGAGTTAAAGAAATAAGACATATCCTTCCCATGGAAAAAACTGATAATTGCAACAAAAACCTCAGCTTTAATAACAGTCCAAGCTTTTTTGTAGAAATCAGCAGTGAAACCATCAGGTCCAGCCGATTTAGAGCTATCAATGCTGCAGAGGGCTTGCCAGATTTCAGC
The DNA here is from genome assembly GCA_022702705.1 of Papilionanthe hookeriana x Papilionanthe teres. NCBI lineage: Eukaryota > Viridiplantae > Streptophyta > Magnoliopsida > Asparagales > Orchidaceae > Papilionanthe > Papilionanthe hookeriana x Papilionanthe teres. Next base: position 76,121,665 of record CM040435.1, on the reverse strand, counting down.
TTCAGTGGGAGGTTCAGTGAGGCATAATTAATTGATATAATGGAAATGGTCCCGTAAGCTGGTGGGGTGATTCGAACCCTACCAGTCGAGGGTTGGGATATCAGGTTATGAAAATACCTAATAGCACTCCTTCCAATCTCCAAATTGTTCTTCAGCCAAACACCATCCTCATCCTTTATGCTGTGAATGATGTTGCAGCTTCTTCTATATCTGATGTAGGGATGAAAAAAATTTTGTATTTTTGTCCCCTGCGAAAACTTTTGATAGAAGCTTTCGTTTTTGGAACATGTCTTGAATGTCAATAGAATTGGAAAGTTTAGTTTGAGCAGCTAAAAGAAGGTCGAGTGGCCTCCCCCTCAAGGCCAGTCGCTCCAATCTATTCACCTCCTCTTCGGCCTTCATTCTTGCAGAAAAAACATTTCCAAACTCTCTCCACCCCCATTTATTGAGAGCTTTACGGGTTTTAAGATGAAGTAGCCCCAACTTAATCCGAGGGTCGAGTGAGTCTCCCTTGCCATAGTGATTGGATGAGAGTAACAAAGTTTGGATGGTCGACCAGAAATTTTGGTATCTGAAGGGGGACGAGGAGAAAGTTTGTGGGGGAGCAAAAATAGAAAGGATGAGGGGTCAGTGGTCGGAACAAAGGAGGGGAGGTGGGTGATAGAGGAATGTAGAAACTGAGAGTGCCAAGCTTCATTTACCAAGAATGCATCCAACCTTTCCCAAATCTTGCTTCTCCTCTAGGTGAAAGGTGTGCCCTTAAAACCAAGATCA
>CM040435.1:76098391-76113391 GCA_022702705.1 Papilionanthe hookeriana x Papilionanthe teres | reverse complement strand
TATTAAATATTTACGTGATTAAATTATATTTATAAATAATATACTATTTTTAAAACATTTAAAGTAAAAAAATAATATTAAATAAATTTATTTAAATATACCTATATTTATTTATTTATAATTTATTTAACTATTAGAGATTTTTATAATTAAATTATATTTATAAATGATATACTATGCTTAAAATATTTAAAATAAAAAATAATATTAAATAAATTTATGAATATATATATATATATATTTATTTATATATACCTATATATATATATTTATTTATAATTTATTTAATTATTAAATATTTTTATAATTTAATTATATTTATAAATTATATATTATACTTTAAACATTTAAAATAAGAAAATAATATTATATATATATATATATATATATATATATATATATATATATATATACATATATATATATATTTTTATTTATAATTTACTTAAGCTATTAAATATAAATGATCAATCTCGACCTAATGCCCAAACCATTGGCACGATAGGTCGACTTTTGACCAAAAAGTCAATTTTGGTCAAAATAATTATTTTTGAATTAATGACCAATTATTGACCCAATAGTCAATCTCTGACAAAAAAGTCCACTTTGGTCAAAATGGTCAATCCTTGACCCAATGACAAACTCATTAACCAAATAGGTCAATTTTTTACCAAAAAATCAATTTTTGTCAAAATAGTCATTTTTTGACCTAATGACCACCCTTTGACCCAATAGATCAACTTTGGAACAAAAAGTCAACTTTGGTCAAAATAGTCAATTTTTGACACAATGACCAACCCACTGACCCAATAGATTAACTTTTTAACCAAAAAGTCATCTTCGGTCAAAATGGTTAATTCTTGACCGAATTACCAACTCATTGACCAAATAGGTCAACTTTTGACTAAAAAGTCAACTTTGGTTAAAATGGTCAATTTTTAACCCAATGACCAATCCATTGACCCAATAAGTCTACATTTGACCAAAAAGTCATCTTTGGTCAAAATGGTCAATTCTTGACCCAATAACTAACTCATTGACTCAAATATGTCGACTTTTGACCAAAAGTTAACTTTAGTCAAAATAATCAATATCCGACCCAATGACCATCCTGTTGGCCCAATAGAGTTAACTTTTGACCAAAAATTCGATTTTAGTCAACATAGGTCAACTTTTGACCAAAAAGTAAAGTTTGGTCAAAATGGCCAATTTCTGACCCAATGACCACCCCATTGACCCAAAGACCAACCCATTGACTAATAGGTCGATTTTTGACCAAAAAGTAAATTTTGGTCAAAATAGTTAATTTTTGATCTAATCACCAATTATTCACTCAATAAGTTAATCTCTGACAAAAAGTCAACTTTGATTAAAATATTCAATCCTTAACCCGATGATGAACCCATTGACCGAATAGATCGACTTTTGACAAATAGATCGACTTTTGACCAAATAGTCGATTTAGGTCAAAATAGTCGATTTTTGATCTGAATGACCACCAATTGACCCGATAAGTCGACTTTTGACCAAAAAGTCAACTTTTGACCAATAAGTCAACTTTTGACGAAAATATGTCAACTTTTGACCAAAAAAGTTAATTTTAGTAAAAATGGTCAACTTCTGACATAATGACCTCTCTGTTGACCAATGGCTCAACTTTTGAACAAAAATTTAATTTTGTTCAAAATAATTAATTTTTGACCTAATGACCAAAATAGTCAATTTTTTGAATTAATGACCAATTATTGACCCAATAAGTCAATCTCGACCGAAAAGTCAACTTTGGACAAAATGATCGATGATTAACCTAATGATAAACCCATTGCCTAATAAGTTAAATTTTGACGAAAAGTCAATTTTGGTCAAAATAATCAATTTTGACCTAATGACCACCCATTGACCAAATAGGTCGACTTTTGACCAAAAAGTCAACTTTGGTCAAAATGGTCAATTTTTGACCCAATAAACAACCCATTGACTAAATTGGTCAAATTTTGACTGAAAAATCAACTTTTTAGGTCAAAATAGACAATTTTTGACATAATGACCGATTATTGACCCAATAAGTAAATCTCTGACCAAAAAGTGAACTTTGGTCATAATTATCAATCCTTGACCCGATGACAAACTCATTGACTCGACATGTCGACCTTTGAACAAAAAGATAAATTTGGTCAAAATGGTAAATCCTTGACCCAATAACCAACCCACCGACCCGATAGATCCACTTTTGTCCCAAAAGTTAATTTTGGTCAAAATAGTAAATTTTTTACATAATTGCCGATTATTGACCCGATAGATCAACTTTTGAACAAAAAACCCGATTTTGGTCAAAATTGTCGATTTTTGACCTAATGACCACCCGTTGACCCAAAAGGTCAACTTTTGACCAAAAAGTCAAATTGAGTCAAAATAGTCGATTTCGACACAATGACCTAAATGTCAACTTTGGTGAAAATAGTCAATCCTTCATCCAATGACCAACCCATTGACCCAATTTGTTAACTTCTGACTAAAAAGTCAGCTTTGGCCAAAATAATTAATCATTGACCCAATGACTAACCTATTGACCCAATATGTCAACTTTTGACCAAAATGTCAATTTTGCTTAAAATTGTCAATTTTTGATCTACTAACCGTGTCATTGACCAAAATAGGTCAAATTTTAACTAAAAGACAACTTTGGTCAAAATTGTAAATCCTTAACCCAATGACCAACCCATTGACCCAATATGTGAAATTTGACCAAAAAGTCGATTTTGATTAAAATAGTCAATTTTTGACCTATTGACCAATTTTTGACCTAGTAAACCAATTTCTATCCAAAAAAGTCAACTTTGGTCAAGATGGTTAATCTTTGACCTAATGCCCAACCGATTGACCCAATATGTCATCTTTTGACCAAAAAGTCAACTTTGGTCAAAATGATCAATCCTTGACCCAATGATTAACCCATTGGCCTAATAGGTTAACATTTGACCAAAAAGTTAATTTCGGTCAAAATAAAAAATTTTTGAATTAATGACCAATTATTGACCCAATAAGTCAATCTCTGACCAAATAATCAACTTTAGTCAAAATGGTCGATCCTTGATCCAATGATAAACCCATAGACCTAATAGATCGACTTTTGACCAAAAGCCGATTTTGGTCAAAATAATCGATTTTCGACGAAATGACTACTCATTGATCTGATAGGTCAACTTTTGACCAAAAGCCGACTTTGGTCAAAATGGATAATTTTTACCCAATGACCAACCCATTGACCCGATAGGTCATCTTTTGACCAAAAAAGTCATCATTGGTAAAAATGGTCAACTTCTTGATCGAATTACCAACATATTGGCCAAATATGTCGACTTCGACGAAAAATCAACTTTGGTCAAAATGGTCAATTTCGACCCAATGACCTCCGGTTCACCCAATGGGTTAACTTTTGACCAAAAATTCAATCTTGGTCAAAATAGTCGAATTTTGACCTAATGACCAATTAATGACCAAATAAGTCAATCTCTGACCAAAAAGTTAATTTTTGTCAAAATAATCAATCCATCACCCAATGACAAACACATTGACCCAACAGGACAACTTTTGACCAAAAAGTCAATTTTGGTCAAAATAGTCAATTTTTGACCTAATGACCACCCATTAACCCAATAGGTCAACTTTGACCAAAAAGTCAACTTTAGTCAAAATGGTCATTTTTGACCCAAAGACTACACGTTGACCCAATATATCAAATTTTGACCAAAAAGTTTTCTTGATCAAAATGGTCGAATCTTGACCAAATTACCAACTCATTGACCAAATAGGTCAACTTTTTACCAAAAAGTCAACTTTGGTCAAAATAGTAAATTTCGACCCAATCTTACCCCGTTGACCCAATGGGTAAACTTTTGACAAAAAATTTAATTTTGGTCAAAATAATCAATTTTTTACCTAATGACAAATTTTAGACCCAATAAGTCAATATCTAACCAAAAAGTCAACTCTGGTCAAAATGATCAATCCTTGACCCAATAGGTCAACTTTTGACCAAAAAGTCAACTTCGATCAAAATGATCAATTTTTTACACAACGACCAACACATTGACCCAGTAGGTCAACGTTTGACCAAAAAATCAATTTTGGTCAAAATAGTCAATTTTTGACCTAATGACCAATTATTAACCCGATGAAGCCAATCTCGACCGAAAAGTCAACTTTGGTCAAAATGGTTATCCTTGACCCGATGATCAACCCATTGACCCGATGAGTCGACTTTTGACAAAAAGTCATCTTTGGTCAAAATGGTCAATTCATGATCCAATGACCACCCCATTGACCCAATGGGTTAACTTTTGACAAAAAATTCAATTTTGGTCAAAATAATCAATTTTTGATTAATTGACCAATAATTGACCCACTAAGCCAATTTCTGACCAAAAAGTCAACTTTGGTCCAAATGGTCGATCTTTGACACAATGACAAACCCATTGACCCAATAGGTGAACTTTTTACCAAAAAGTTAACTTTAGTTAAAATGGTCAATTTCCGACCCATTGACCCAATAAGTTAACTTTTGACCAAAAAGTTAACTTTGGTCAAAATGGTCAAACCTTGACCCAATAACCAACCCATTGACCTAATATGTCGACCTTTGACCAAAAAGTCGATTTTGGTCAAAATAATCTAATTTCGACCTAATGACCCCAATTAACCAAATAGGTCGACTTTTGACCAAAAAGTCAACTTTGGTCAAAATGGTCGATTTTGACCTAATGACTAACTCGTGGCCAAATTAGTCGAAATTTGACCAAAAGGTAACTTTATAATTAAATTATATTTATAAATAATATTATTTACTTAAAATACTTTAAATAAAAAAATAATATTATATAAATATATATATATATTATCAGCATGGTTCTTGCTTCCACAAATTTTCTTAAGTAGCAACTGTCTGTCTTCTAACAATGATTGAATGAAGTGATACCTGATCTGAATGTGTTTAGTTTTGGATTGAAATGTTAGATTCTTAGCAAGGAATATGACGATTTAACCATCACTGTGAGTGCCATTTTGATTATTTTTACCCAATTCCTCTAAGAAGTCTTGTAGTCATATCATCTCCTTTGCAACCTATGACACTATAATATGCCTATTTTTTGTGGTAGACAAAGAAACTTTTTTCTGTAGATTAGATTAGAGCCCCATAACACTGTAGTGCCACCAAAAGTATAAACATACCCCGTAGTACTCCTTCTGCTATCAATATCTCCAGCTAGATCAGCATCAACATAGCCTAGTGCCTCTAAACTTTTTTCTGAGAAACACAAGCAGGTTTCTGTAGAGCCCTTTAGATATCTCAAGCTCCACTTCATAGATTTCCAATATTCCTTCTCTGGGTTACTTATGTATATACGCACAACTCTTACTGCATTTGACAATATCTGGTCTTGTGCAAACCATAACATACATAATTTAACCTATAACTGAGGCGTAAGGAACCTCACTCATGTGGTCTCGTTTGTCCTCTAACTTGGGTAACTGATTCTTGTTGAGTCTGAAGTGATTTCCCATAGGTGTGCCAACTTGTTTGGCCTTGTCTATATCAAACATGTTGAGTACCTTTTTCACATACTAAACCTGTAAAAGTCTCAACGTGTTTCTGACTTTTTCTCTAACAATCCTCATTCCAAGACTTTGCTTTGTAGCTCTCAAATCTTTCATTGCAAAGTACTCTGACATCTGCTTTTTCAAATTATTGATCTTATTAATACTGGCCCATGCAATAAGCATGTCATCCACATATGACAGTAAATTAATATACTAATTGTCAAAATGTCTGACATAGTAACAATGATCTGTCTGACTTCTGTTGTACTCGACATTTAAAAAATAATTTACTATACTTATAATATTTAAAATAAAAAAATAATATTATATAAATTTATATATATATATATATATATATATATATATATATATATATATATATATATATATATATAAAGAATGTATTGACAACTAAGGGTGTAAACGAACCGAACACGAACAAACAGAGCTAGTGTTTGTGTTTGAAATGTTCGAACACATCACTGTTCGTGTTTGGTTTGTTTAACAAACCGAACAAAAAAGTTGTTCGAGTTCGTCTCGTTTGCTTATCGAACGAAACGAACACGAACTTCCTAGTGAACCAAACACGAACTGTTTGCGAACAACGAGTTTTTTTGACAGTCCTAGCTTTGATAGCATACTTCCTCAAAATGAAGAAAACTGATAAGGTATTCCGTACACATCAAGTAATCCATACTTCCTCAAAATGAAGCAAACTGAATAAGGCGTTTAGGGTTTTGTTTAGGGTTTTATTTTAATATATAGTATAGTATATTAATTATAATATTATAATATTTATATTAATATAATTAATATTATAATATTATTATTGTTATTAATAATTTATCATACATTATAATTTATAGAAGTTTATTTATATAAAATAAGATAAATTTTTATAATATATAATTATTTTTAAAATACAATAAAGTTTATATATATAATTATTTTAAATTATTTTATATTTCAAAAATAACGAACTGAACACGAACGCACACATCACTATTCGTGTTTGGTTCGTTTAACAAACCAAACGAAAAAAATTGTTCGTGTTCGTCTCATTTGCTTATCGACGAATCGAACACGAACTTCTTGGCGAACCGAACACGAACTCGTTCCCCGAACAAAGAGCTTTTTGACAACCCTATATATAATATATATATATATATATATATATATATATATATATATATATATATATATATATATATATATATATATATATATATATCCTTATTTATCATTTTTTAACTATTAAATAATTTTATAAATAAATTATATTTATATAATATATTATACTTAAAATATTTAAAATAAAAAAAATATTATATAAATATATAAATATATATATATATATATATATATATATATATATATATATATATATATATATATATATATATATATATATATATATATAATTATAAATATATACATATTTATATTTATTTATTTATAATTTTTTAACTATTAAATATTTTTATAAATAAAGTATATTTAAAAAATAATATACTATACTTAAAATATTTAAAATAAAAAATTAATATTATATATATTTATATATACATATATATGTAATTTTATTTAAAATTTATTTAATTAATAAATATTTTTATAATTAAATTATCCTAATAAATAATACAACTTAATTAAAATATTTAAAATAAAAAATAATATTATATATATATATATATATATATATATATATATATATATATATATATATATATATATATATATATATATATATATATATATATATATATATATATATATATATATATATACCTATATATATGTTTTTATTTATAATTTATTTAATTATTAAATATTTTTATCAATAAATTATATTAATAAATAATATACTATACTTTAAATATTTTAAATAAAAAAATAATATTATATAAATTTATATATACCTATTAAATATTTATATATTTATATATTTATTATTTATAATTTATTTAATTATTAAATATTTTTAAAACAAAATTATAATTATAAATAATATACTCTATTTAAATTATTTAATATAAAAAATAATATTACATAAATTTATATATATATATATATATATATATATATATTTACACATATATATTTATTTATTTATAAATTTTTTAACTATTAAAAATTTTTATAGTTAAATTATATTTATAAATAATATAATATACAAAATATATATATATATATATGTATGTATGTAAATTTTTAAATATATATATATATATATATATATATATATATATATATATATATATATATATATATATATTTAAAAAAATAATATTTTATATATATGTAAATATATGTGTATATATATATTTATAAATTTATATTAATATATACCAATATATATTTTTATTTACAATTTATTTAATTATTAAATATTTTTATGATTAAATTATCCCATTGTCAATTTAATGTGTTGAGTTGAGTCTGCTGAAGAAGATCAGACCAGACCTTTTGGGAGAAACTGCAAGCAAAGAATAGATGAGTAATGGATTCTTCCTCCTTATGGCATAAACTGCAGCAAGAAGGTCCTCTGAGCCCTTTTAGTTTTAAGATATCATCAGTGGGTAGGAAGTGGTTGAAAGTCCTCCAGCAGAAGAAAGCCATAGAAGGAGAAAGATAGTTCCCCCAGAAAATCTCTCCCCAGGGTACTGCATCCCAATTAAACAGTTTAGTGTAGATAGATTTGGAAGACCTTTGGTTTTTAATAGATGGCCATTCAGGAGTGTCAAGTCTGGATCTATCAAATGGAATAGTGGTGATATTCTGTATAGAAGGGGCCATCAGGATGGAATGAAGAAAGGAAGTGGACCAGTTGTCACCCTCCCAACAATCAGCTACCAAAAGGTTAAGGTTGCTGATAGGGGTGCTTGGTTGTAACCAGTCTTGGGGGCACCAGTGATCCAGCCAGAAATTAATGATGCCTTTACCCAAATGCCAGATATAGAGTTGTTTAGCCACCTATCTGTTTTTTACCATAGCTTTCCAAATTTTGGAGTCCCCTAATTTAAGGGTAACCAAGGAAGGGTGGGTATGCTTACAGTATTTTCCCATCGGGAAATTAGCCCGGAGGAGTCCTGGGCTCTAAAATTGATCCATAGCTTGCAATGGTTCACTTGAATCATTTGGTTTAAGCCTTTAAAACTCAGACCACCAGCCCATTCAGGCTTAGCCATTTTCTGACAGGATGCCCAATGTATCTGCTTCCATTTACCAGCCCAGAGAAAGTGGTTAAAAGCCCTTTCTAATTGCACTTGGGTGCTCTTTTTCATGGTGGTCATCTGCATAAGATAGTTAGGGAGGGTAGTAACGCTGCTTTTAAGTAAGTTAAGTCTTCCCCCAGATGATAAATAAATGTGGGTCCAGTTAGAGAGATAAGTGCAGATCTTGTTATGTGTATCATCAAAATGGAGTCGCTTTGTTACGCCGATGTTGAGTTGAACCCCCAAATATTTGATAGGTAAGGTTGTCTTGGAAAAGCCGGTGTGATTGAGAGCCCACTGTTTAGTGTCCCGAGACACCTTCTTAGAGAATAATATTTAACACTTAGCTTTATTAAAACTAAGACGGACATTTCTGAAAAATGCGGAGGCACTTATAAATTTAGGTCACGACCCTTTTAGAAGCATTGGAGAAAAACATGACATCATCTGCATATATTAGATGAGAAATATGAATGTTGGATCTGTGATAATATCTAACCTGCTGATGATTATTTTGCAAATGATTAAGCATTAAGGAGAAGTGGTCCATGGCAAGAATAAAGAGAGTGGGGGAAAGGGGGTCCCCACGCTTAAGGCCCACAGTAGCGAGAAAAGGCCCCCAGTGCTGGAACCGTTTATCAAAAGGGAGAGGAAATTATTGCTTGAGCCATCTTTGAAGCAAATTACAATAACTTTCATTGAAACCACTAGCTGACAGCACCTCTAAAATGAAATCCCAGCTAATAGTATCATAAAACTTCTTAATGTCCAATTTGTAGATTAGATTACCCCTTCTACACTGCTCGTTTAGGTCCAGGAGCAATTCTTGGGCTAACATTATCAAAAATGGACCTGCCTTTAATGAATGCTGATTGATTCAGATTGATAATTTTAATTAAATGAGGCTGAATCCTTATGACAAGGATTTTGCTAATTATCTTTCTTATAACTGAGGTAAGAATGATGGGTCTGAATTGATCCAAACTACTCAGTTCAATGTTCTTTGGAATAAGGAAAATATTGAAAGAGCTAAAGAAATAAGACATATCCTTCCCATGGAAAAAACTGATAATTGCAGCAATAACCTCAGCTTTAATAACAGTCCAGGCTTTTTTGTAGAAATTAGCAGTGAAATCATCGAGTCCAGCCGATTTAGAGTCATCAATCTTTGCAGAGGGCTTGCCATATTTCAGCTTCGGTGAGAGGTTCGGTGAGGGATAATGAATTGATATAATGGAAATGGTCCTGTAGGCTGGTGGGGGTGATGCGAACCCTACCAGGCGAGGGTTGGGATATCGGGTTATGAAAATACACGATAGCACTCCTTCTAATCTCCAAATTGTTCTTCAACCAAACCCCATCCTCATCCTTTATGCTGTGAATGATGTTGCAGCTTCTTCTATATCTGATGTAGGCATGAAAAAATTTTGTATTTTTGTCCCCCTCTGCAAAACTTTTGATAGAAGCTTTCTGTTTTAGGAACATGTCTTGAATGTTGATAGAATTGGATAGTTTAGTTTGAGCAGCAAAAAGAAGGTCAGTGGCCTCCCCCCTCAAGGCCAACTTCTCCAATCTTTTCACCTCCTCTTCAGCTTCATTTACTGCAGAAAAAAACATTGCCAAACTCTCTCCACCCCCATTTATTGAGAGCTTTACAGGTTTTAAGATGAAGTAGCCCCAACTTAATCCAAGGGTCAGAGTGAGTCTCCCCTTGCCATAGTGATTGGATGAGAGTAACAAAGTTTGGATGGGTCGACCGAAATTTTGGTATGCGAATGGGGGACGAGGAGAAAGTTTGTGGGGAGCGAGAAATAGAAAGGATGAGGGTTCAGTTGTTAGAACAAAGGAGGGGGAGGTGGGTGATAGAGGAATGTAGAAACTGGGAGTTCCAAGCTTCATTTACCAAGAATCTGTCCAACCTTTCCCAAAGCTTGCTTCTCCTCCAGGTGAAAGGTGTGCCCTTAAAACCAAGATCAAACAAACCTGCAGTCTGGATATTGTCACTAAAAAAGTTCATAGTGCTAAGCGTAATGAGAGGTGAAATCTCCCCCCACCAGCCAAGGGAGATCAATAGAACTGCTGATAGGGTGTAAGTGATCTCAGAGACTGATTCTATCTTATTTTCTAAATCCTGCATAAATAAAAGAAGCACAGATTTTGTGTCCAGAAAAGTGTAATGAGAGGTGAGTAAATTGGTGGTGATCAATGAGAATAGACCAATTGACCTCAGCTCTGCATAGTATCTAGATTTTATTACTGATGTTAGCATAGAAAGTGAAACTAGGGAAAATTTTGAGGATTTTAGCAGAGTTTATATGAACCATAGGTTCCAAAAGCACAATACACCAAGGTGTGTGTTTCTTATTAAGATTTTTGAGTCTTCTTAGAGAGTGTGGACAAACCACCCCTCTAATGTTCCAGCAAAAGAGGTTTATCATTTGAGATTGGACGAGGGGGAGGGGAAAGTGATTTATGGGAGCTGGATCTAGTTCTCCCTCTCGTGAGGGGAGGGGGTGGGGGTGAAAACTCTCTAGGCTTGAAATTGGAAGTTTCAGCAAGTTTCTGGAGTTCAGATCTATTTTTCTTCTTCTTCTTAGAGGAATAAATTTCCCATTCCTCCTCCATAGAATCACAAACAACTCTCGGTTTGGAGGGGAAAGGGGAAGAAAGGTCGAGAGGGGAGAGGTAGACAAAATGACGGGTGGGGTGGGGTTTTGGATAAGTAAACTTAAAGTGGTTTGGAGTGGGGGGTTGGGATTAAGATAAGTAGGAATATGCACTTGAGTGTGAGGAGGTCCCACTTCGGGTGGAGAGGGCATGGCTTGTGGGGGATGAGGATCTAGCGAGTAGTTCCCACCTCAAAGCTTTTTCTCGAGTAAAATCGATCTCGACAATGGCTGGAGCACACAGGGGTGGATGAAGTTTGAAGCACCTGTCCGTAGTATCCTACTTGCATGATTACATATATATATATATATATATATATATATATATATATATATATATATATATATAAATACATATTTATTTATAATTTTTCTAGCTATTAAATATGTTTTATAATTAAATTATATTTATATATAATTTACTATACTTAAAAATATTTAAAATAAAAAAAATAATATATAAAAAAATAATAATATATATACTTATCATTTTTTAACTATTAAATAATTATAAAATTAAATTATATTTATTAATAATATATTATACTTAAAATATTTAAAATAAAAAAATAATATTAAATAAATTTTATTATATATATAAATATTATTTATGTACCTCTATATATTTTTTATTTATAATTTTTTGTAATTATTAAATATTTTAATAAATAAATTATATTTATAAATAATTTACTATACTTAAAATATTTAAAATAAAAAAATAATATTAAATAAATTTTTTTATATATATAAAGATATATTTATGTACCTCAATATATATATTTTTGTTTATAAATTTTTTAATTATTAAATATTTTTATAATTAAATTATATTTATAAATAATATACTATACCTAAAATATATAAAATAAAAAAATAGTATTATATATATTTTTACATATATATATATATATATATATATATATATATATATATATATATATATATATATATATATATATATATATATATATATATATATATACGATATAAATTTATTTATTTATAATTTATTTAACTATTAAATATTTTTAAGATTAAATTATATATATAAATAATATACTATACTTAAAATATTTAAAATAAAAAAAATATATATATATATATATATATATATATATATATATATATATATATATGTATATATATACCTATATATTTATTTTTTTTATTTATAATTTATTTAATTATTAAATATTTCTGTGATTAAATTATATTTCTAAATAATATACTATTTTTAAAATATTTAAAATAAGAAAATAATATTAAATTAATTTATTTAAATATACCTATATTTATATACCTATATTTATTTATTTATAATTTATTTAACTATTAAATATTTTTATAATTAAATTATATTTATAAATAATATACTATACTTAAAATATTTAAAATAAAAAATAATATTAAATAAATTAATATATATATATTTATATATACCTATATATATATATATATTTGTTATTTATAATTTATTTAATTATTAAATATTTTTATAATTAAATTATATTTAAAAATTATCTATTATACTTTAAACATTTAAAATAAAAAATAAATATTATATATATATATATATATATATATATATATATATATATATAATTTATTTAATTATTAAATATTTTTATATTTAAATTATATTTATAAATAATATACTATACTAAAAACATTTAAAATAAAAAAATAATATAATATAAATTTATATATATATATATATATATATATATATATATATATTTAAAATTTATTTAATTATTAATTATTTTTATAATTAAATTATATTTATAAATAATATACTATACTTAAAACATTTAAAATAAAAAAATATTATTATATAAATATAGATATATATATATATATATATTTATATATATTTATATATTCCAATATATATATTTTTATTTATAATTTACATAACTATTAAATATAAATGATCAATCCCTCACCTAATGCCTAAACCATTGGCACAGTATGTCAACTTTTGATCAAAAAGTTAATTTTGGTCAAAATTGTCTATTTTTGAATTAATGACCAATTATTGACCCAATAGTCAATCTCCGACAAAAAAGTCAACTTTGGTCAAAATGGTCAATCCTTGACCCAATGACAAACTCATTAACCAAATAGTTCAACTTTTGACTAAAAAGTCAATTTTGGTCAAAATAGTCATTTTTTGACCTAACGACCACCCTTTGATCCAATAGGTCAACTGTTGAACAAAAAGTCAAATTTGGTCAAAATAGTCAATTTTTGACACAATGACCAACCCACCGACCCAATTGATTAATTTTTTATCCAAAAAGTCATCTTCGGTCTAAATGGTTATTCTTGACCCAATTACCAGCTCATTGACCAAATAGGTCAACTTTTGACCAAAAAGTCAACTTTGGTTAAAATGGTCAATTTATAACCTGATGATCAACCCATTGATCCGATAGGTCTACTTTTGACCAAAAAGTCATCTTTAGTCAAAATGGTCGATTCTTGACCCGATAACCAACTCATTGACCAAATAGATCAACTTTTGACCAAAAGTCAACTTCGATCAAAATAATCAATATCTAACCTAATGACCATTTAGTTGGCCTAATAAGTTAACTATTGACCAAAAAATCAATTTTGGTCAAAATAAGTCAACTTTTGACTAAAAAGTAATGTTTGGTCAAAATGGTCAATTTCTGACCCAATGACCACCCCATTGACCCAAAGACCAACCCATTGACCAATAGGTCGATTTTTGACCAAAAAGTAAATTTTAGTCAAAATAGTTAATTTTTGATCTAATCACCAATTATTCACTCAAAAAGTTAATCTCTGACCAAAAAGTCAACTTTGGTCAAAATATTCAATCCTTAACCCAATGACAATCCCATTGACCGAATAGGTCGACTTTTGACGAAAATAGTCGATTTAGGTCAAAATACTCGATTTTTGACTGAATGACCACCAATTGACCCAATAAGTCAACTTTTGACCAAAAAGTCAACTTTGGTCAAATGATAAATCAATTTTTGACCAATAAGTCAACTTTTGACCAAAATAGGTCAACTTTTGACCAAAAAAGTTAATTTTAGTCAAAATGGTCAACTTCTGATATAATGACCTCTCTGTTGACCCGATGGCTTAACTTTTGACCAAAAATTTAATTTTGGTCAAAATAGTTAATTTTTGACGTAATGACCAAAATAGTCAATTTTTTGAGTTAATGACCAATTATTGACCCAATAAGTCGATCTCGACGAAAAAGTCGACTTTGGACAAAATGGTCGATGATTGACCCGATGACAATCCATTGCTCGATAAGTTAACTTTTGACCAAAAAGATAATTATGGTCAAAATAGTCCATTTTTGACCTAATGACCACCCATTGACCTAATAGATCAACTTTTGACCAAAAAGTCAACTTTGGTCAAAATGGTCAATTTTTGACCCAATGATCAACCCATTGACTAAATTGGTCAAATTTTGACTGAAAAGTCAACTTTTTATGTCAAAATAGACAATTTTTGACATAATG
>CM040435.1:76033391-76093391 GCA_022702705.1 Papilionanthe hookeriana x Papilionanthe teres | reverse complement strand
GAAGGTCTTTTGATCAGATGTGGCTAAGATGTCTGAGCGGGTCCGAGGCTCGTGAAATTGTTAAAGAAGTACACTCTGGACTTTGTGGCGCCCATCAGTCGGGTCCGAAAATGAAGATGAAGATTAAAAGACTAGGGTACTACTGGCCCTAGATGATGACCGATTGCATGAAGATTGTCAAAAGTTGTCACCAATGCCAAGTGCATGGAGTGGTTCTACATCAACCTCCAAATGTGCTACATCCAACAATCGCGTCGTGGTCGTTTGAGTGTTGGGGCACAGATATTGTAGGTCCGATAGAACCGCCTTCTTTAAGAAGACATCGCTTCATTCTTGAAGCTACAGATTATTTTTCTAAGTGGGCAGAAGCAGTACCGCTCAGAGAAGTGAAAGCACATCACGTGCTACAGTTCTTCAAGAATCAAGTCGTCTACCTTTTTGGAGTACCACGCAGAATCATTTCAGATAATGGGTTCGCGTTCAAGAGTACGAAGATCAACAATTTTGTCAGAAGACACGTGATCGACTGGCGTTATTCAACAATATATTACCTAAGAGCGAACAACTTGGCCGAAGCTTTTAATAAAACTCTCGTCCAAATCCTAAAGAAAACATTAGACGACAATAAGAGAAATTGGCACGAGAAGTTGTTAGAAGCCTTATTGGGCTACAGGACGACTTTCAGAACTCCCACCCAGTCTACACCTTAAGCCTTAGTGTACAGGTCCGAGGCCGTTCTACCGTTAGAAGTACAGCTTCCGTCTCTCAGAATTGCAGTTGCAAACAAGATCACTACAGAAGAAAATGCCAGACTATGACTAGAAGAGTTGGAAAGTTTGGAAGGGAAAAGACTTTCAACACTACAGAATTTGGAACTGTATCAAGCCAAGATGATCCAGGCCCATGATAAATTAGTTCGTCCCAGGACATTCAAAGTCGGTGACTTGGTTCTAGTTCTCAGAAGACCTATTCTTGCACATCGCAAGATAGGAGGTAAATTTGAACCAACATGGGAAGGGTCATTCGTGGTCGAGACAGTCTACTCAGGAGATTCCTACCAGCTTGTAAATTGCCAGGGAGAACGACCTATGCTTCCAATTAATGGACGATATCTAAAGAAGTATTACGCAACCTGATGTTTCGAAGGATGAATCCTCATTCCTAGAAGCACGGGCACAGTAATTACTTATGACTGGGTCCGAACACAAAAATATTAAAAAGTGGATGATAAAGAAAATCGTTAAAAACAAAAAGAATGTTAAAAGAAAACATATGAAATCATGATAATAAAGTTTTTTATCCTTCCTTTCAAATCGAGTCTCACTCTTGATCTTTCCTCATATTTTCTTACTCTTATTTAAATTTAAAATAAATGAATAAAAGCTCTTCATTAATAAAAATATTTTTCTACTATTCTTGTTCTTAGTACAGCCCCGATCCTTTCCTTGTTTTTCGCAGGGACATGTCGAACGGGCGGTTGGTTCTGAACTTTAAGTATGGTGTGAGTCTAGCACTTGATGAAAAGAGGGTGAGGGATGGAGCTATGATCGAGATCGACTCTGACTTCACTCTAGCCGGGCTACAGTACGAAGAAAATGATTAGACCCCGATTGATCGGGAAGAGTTCCACAGTCAGACAGTGATGAAATTGGGTGGCTCAAGTCAACCATCTACCAGCAAGAAGAGAAAAGTAAATACCGCTCATGCAACAGGAGAAGACAAGAAAGTTAAGTCTGTGGTTGCTACAGTAGAAGGCAGGCTCGTCAGCGCCATGCCCGAAGAAATCCAAGGGGTAAGGAGAGCTACTCTCACTGCCACCCAGCGAAGGAACAAGAATCGCCACATTTGCAAGATGTTAACCAAGTTAGCAGCAGATCAACATGAAGAGACAGTTGCTACCAGCAATACAAATACTCCGAAGAAATTGGTTCGTCAGGAACTGGAAAGGAGGAGATCAACTCCAAGGAAAACAGAACAGATAAAGGAAATTTGAAGAAGAGCAGAAATAGAATCAGCGATTCGACGCCAGATAAATGCACCATTTTTAAAGAGTCTTGTTGCTAAAGCAACCTCGGAGGACGTCCCGACAGAGACTACCCCCGAGGAGCCAAGACATGCAGGAGAATATGCTGGGGTTGAACCATAGATTCCCCAGTACGTTACTAGACCTCGCCAGTTGCAGATAATTCCAGAATATGAGTTAGAAAGAATGCAGAATGTCGAAAGGAAAACTTTTGAATACTTTGAGAGGATTAGAGGCAGGAGGATCAATATCTTAGAAGGCCTCGAGCTGCATATATATGTGTTCTCAGATTACGAGCAACAACAAATTGTAGACTGCATCGTTGAACTTCAGAAAATGGGCCGAGCTGGTCGTCTGAAGGAGAAAACTTATTCAGAACCCCGAAGGTGGATGCCAGGGAAAGGAAGAGTTACGATCCAGTGCGGATGTTGCTACAACTTCGCGGTAGACAGAAAAGGAAATCCACCAGGAATACTCCATCACAGTGAGGTGGATCTGATGCCGAATATTATTAAAAGAATGGTAAAGAGGATGATAACATGAAGGGTATTGCCCGCAGATTGCATACCCAACAGCTGCATCTTTAACATCTACAAGGAGGGTGACTGCATACCTCAACACATAGACCATCATGATTTCGTTAGACCTTTTTGCACAGTGTCTTTTGTCAACTAGTGCAATATCATGTTTGGATCTGACCTCCGGATAGTAGGCCCCAGTAAGTTCCGAGGGCCGGTAGAGATACCACTACCGGTAGGTTCCGTCATGGTGTTAAAAGGGAATGGAGCGGACATCGCAAAGCATTGCATTCCAGGAGTGCCTGTTGAGCGGATCTCTGTTACTTTCAGGAGGATGGACGACGAGAAAATGCCTTTCCACTTCCAGCTAGATCCAGAGTTAGAGAGTCTCTGGCCTTACGAGCTGTGAGTTACATGGGAGATAGCACACCTCCAATGCACATCCATACGGCATTCCAGCCAAGGATGACTTGGAAGGTGATGTTATTGCCCATGTGTCTCACTATTCATACATGGATTTTCGCAGATGCTTTTACAAGAAACTTGAAGAATCTTACACAATCTGTTTTGGATTTATATGGATTGTATGAGATATTAAATTCTCAAGGAAAATATCATCATGTTTTGGATCAAGTTTTATGATGTATTTTCAACAAGATTGGAATGAAAGTGACCATGTCACGTTTTGCCTTCACCTCTTTTTGTGCAAATTGACTGGGAAACGCCATTAAGTTAAATGAACTTCGAGCAAAGAACAAAGGGAAAATAAAAATAAATAAGAACACTTTTAAAAAATCTAAATCTCAAAACAAACTACAAATAAACATGAGCTCTAAATAAATGTGAACCCTAAATTGAAAATCAAGCTAAAATCAAATCACAACAAGCGACTAAGATAAATTCCTGAATCTGAAATCCCCAGCCTTCGGCTACTCTCAAATATCTTTTTGACTCTCCATTTTTCCTTCCCTCTTTTGAGAAGGTCGACTGAATCTACTGACACAGAACCACAGAAATTTTTGATTTGGCTCTGATGGCATGGATTCATATCCTTCGCCAAATAATTAGACTTTGATCGATCCTCGTAGGACGTGAAAAACTTTCACGTCTCATTCCAAATCTTCCGCTAAACTTAAATCTCCACAGCAAATTTCAACCCTTTAAACCTTCGAGATTGGAACCAGATTCCAATTCTCTTTAAACCTTCAAGATTGGAACCAGATTCCAATTCTCTTTAAACCTTTGAGATTGGAACAAGTTTCCATTTCTCTTTATACCTTCAAGATTGGAACCAGATTCCAGTTCTCTTTAAACCTTCGTGATTGGAACTAGATTCTAGTTCTCTTTAAACCTTCGAGATTGGAACCAGTTTCCATTGCTCTTTAAACCTTCGAGATTGGAACCAATTTCCATTTCTCTTTAAACCTTCGAGACTGGAACCGGATTCCAGTTCTCTTTATACCTTTGAGATTGGAACCAGTTTCCAATTCTCTTTAAAGCTTTGAGATTGGAACCAGTTTCCATTTCTCTTTAGACCTTCGAGATTGGAACCAGTTTTATTTTCTCTTTAGACCTTCGAGATTGGAACTAGTTTCCATTTCTCTTTAAACCTTTGAGATTGGAACCGATTCAGTTCTCTTTAAACTTTCGAGATCGGAACCAAATTCCTGTTCTCTTTAAACCTTCGAGATTGGAACCAGTTTCCATTTCTCTTTAGACTTTCGAGATTGGATTCAGTTTCCAATTCTCTTTAAACCTTCGAGACTGGAACCAGATTGGAACTAGTTTCCAATTCTCTTTAGACCTTCGAGATTGGAACCAGTTTCCAATTCCCTTTAGAACTTCGAGATTGGAACCGGTTTCAATTCTCTTTAGACCTTTGAGATTGGAACCGGTTTCGATTCTCTTTAGACCTTCAAGATTGGAACCGGTTTCCAATTCTATTTAGACCTTCGAGATTGGAACCAGTTTCCATTTCTCTTTAGACCTTCGAGACTGGAACCAGATTCCAGTTCTCTCTAAACCTTCGAGACTGGAACCCGATTCCAATTCTCTTTAAACTTTCGAGATCAGTACCTAAATTCTGATTCTCATCCTTTTCAATCGATACTTAAACTCCAATTCTCGCTCCGAGTCTGGTACCAAAATTCCAGTTCTCTTCGCAGTCCTGAGGTTGAACCTAGGTTCCAATTCTCATTTCAAATCCAGATTTCCTTAAATTGATTTTGAATTAAACCTCAATCGAAATTGAAACTCAGAACAAATCGAAATCTAAACTCACACATTAAAAATTAACTCGGAATAGAAATGAAATGAAATCTAAATCAAATTTCCACAGATCTTGTGATCTGGAATTAACTTCATTTTCTTTTCCACAACAAGAGTTCAGGGATCTCCAGTCTTGGAGATATACTCAATACTCCCCAAAGGAAATTTGTTTCTACTCTGTTCTAAGTGTGTCACTTAGACGTCTGTGTTGGTTTCGTTGATCTCTTCGGTCAACGCCAATACGCATGGTGTGCTCGGTTAGCACACCACACCTATTGGGGGTCCATTTGTTGACCTCATTTTTGATGAGGTTTTTCTCTCCTCTCTCATTAGTACTTAGAATCTAGCCTTAGGCTTTCCCTTTGACTATCTTAGAGGACTAGAAATGGAACCCACCACTTAGAAACTTAAACACCTCTTAACTCCCTGCAAACCCCATAAGTTTGATTGTAAACCCCTAAGTCAATTGGAGGGTTAAGATCAAATGTGGAGGTTTAAAGGATGAGTTCCCTTTAGGACTCTTTGGCCTTAGGACTACCCCAGGTGGCCCGGTGCAGTGAGGGTTGACCTGCACACATTACACTTTCACACACATTCCAAATCCTAAAACCATTCATACCTAGCTTGACTTCCTGACTCGTGTAGGTAATTCATATGGATGGACCTTAACCCCTAGGCCCTTGGCTAAGAGGGTAAGGAACAACATAGTGAATGCCTCAAATGAGTCCTCTCATGGCTCTTATGGGCTTGATATGGCTTCATGGCTCAACTAAAGTGATTTCATTCTACTCAAACTTGATCAATCTTCATTTTTCCAAAATTTCAATTTTGACCCCGGGGCCTTACACCCACCAAACCTACCAAATGTCCTTGAAACTACCCAAAATTTGCAATATCACATAAATTACCCAAAATTCCTCAAAACCAATCCTAAAAATTTCCCCCCATTCAACTTGATCACCTTTAGCCAAATATACCAAAATTTCCAAAAGTACCCTCCAAATACCCAAAATGCCCTTCTTAACCAAAAAATCCATAAATTCCCAAAATTTCCAGAAAATTCCAGAAAATCTCAAATATTCCTAATTTCATTTTGTTCAACTACAACATAGGCCAATTTTGTCAATTTGATCCACTTTTACCAAAACCCCCAATTTGACCCATTCTTAACCCAAGTGGACTCAATGTCAAACCTAATCAACCCAATTGACCTCAATTTTAATCCAATCCAATTCTAAACTTAAATTCAATATCCCCAATATCAATCTAAACCAAATCCAAACTAAATTTGATTAACATTTGGATCCAATTTCAATTTGAAGCTTAAGGCCCAATTTTGGCCCATGACCTAAACCTAGCCCAAACCAACCCAATTCAACCCCAATTGGCCCCAAATGTTTTCTAAAACCTTCCCAATATCCCCACAAACAAAACACTAACAAGATTTACCCCAAATTTGAACCTAAACTCCACCCAAACCTAACCCAAAACCAAAATCCCCATTTTTGGCCTAAACCCAAACCTAACCTAAATGGGCCCAAATCTCAAAATCATAGCCCAACCAAGGTTTAAAACTCTTTGTGACACTCTCATAAACATTTCTCAACAATAATTTTACATCAAATCCAACCTTAGCCCAACCTTAGCCCAAGTTAGCCCAATTTGACCCACTTTGGCCCCTTTACCAAAAAGCCTAAATTAAATCCAATTCCACCCCAAATGACACCAAACCTTTTCTAAAATGTTCATGACACATCCCTAAACTAAACCCAACATTTGTTTGGCCCAATCCTTCACAAAATTTCCATCCACCAATTTGTTTTCAAACCTAAAGGCCCACTTTCTTAAACCATTCTAAAAGCCCATTTTCACCAAATCTAAAGGCCCAAAATCAATTCAAAGCCTACATGACACTTTCACCTCATCATCCCTTTGATTTAAATCACTCCCTAAGTTTCAAATTCATCATTAAACTTTTCTAAACTAAGACATGTGCCATATTACCCCTAAATATCCAAAATCCTTAAAACTCATTTCCATGAAATTGACTAAGCTTGGCCCCAAGCCAAATGGAGCCATGGAGCCATGCACAAGCCATATGCAAGCCATGAGGAGCCCTTTCCACCTCACCAACCCATTAATGGCAAAGGAGGGGATTACTTTCTTAAGCCTTCACTAAACTTTTTTAACCTCATTCATGTTACACTTTAACCAAAATTAGCCACATCACCTTGGATGGGGACTTCATCACCCCTTCCTAGCTGACCCAACTGATCCCCTTCAACCCAAATCAGGTCATGGGGGGTGAACCTAGCCCAAATACATGAGTTGAACCAAACCAAGCCAAAATGAGCCTTCTCCCATTCCATTTAAATCAAGCTCTTTACACATGTCCACAGCCAATTGCTTGCACCAAATTCAAGCCTTAACCTCCCTGACCCTGAGGGTGACCCATGTCTGGCTGGCCAGCCACCACAGTCATCGGAAAACACCAGGCTGAGAGCACCCATTTGATTCAAAAATTCAATTCCTCCTTGCTGAGTTGTCCCAACTCAATTAGACACTATGGTTGTTCTTCCCTTGACCAGAGCAGCTGATCCCAAGCCTCAACTCCCTGTAGGAGGCCCTCCAGCCATGTCTATTTAAACCCACCACCCTCTCGGCCAAACAAGGTGATGAACCAGACCTAAACAAAACTCTGCTAAAATTGCTCCAGGACCTTCTCCTAACCTAGAGTAGTTGATTCCCACTGTTCTCCTGCCCTAAACTCCATTGATTGAGCTCATTTTTGGAGCTCAATTCTCAGCACAGAACCAGGACATCTCTGAAACCTCCACCAAAATTAAATTAAACTCACCCACACCTACACAAGACCAAGAGAAGGAGTTCCCCAGTGGAAGCCCCCTCACCAGGCCAGCCATTCTCTCTATCGGCCAAGCTATGAAATCGGGCTTGGTGGAAGTTGCACCTAGGCAATTCCCCAGAGCCAGAGACTTCATCTGGAGCTTCCTTGGGTGCAATCGAAGGTGCCACAACTCTTTGTTTGAAGGTTCACTTCTCAGAGCCAAGGTATAGACCTCTCCTTCCTCACGAGCTTCCAGAGATTCTCCATTTTGATTTACTTAATTTCATAGCATGTAAACCATATGGATGTGTTCGTCTCTTCAAGACGAATCCATAGAGCATAAGAACATGAAAATCTGTTAAGAAATGAGAGAGTTCTTAGGGTTTTAGTGTAGATAGTCACGGGTGCACACCAGTCGTAGACGATGACCAGGCACCGTCCGATCGCGCGTGTATCGGTTAAACGGCTCAAATTGCGTCGGATCAAAGTAATGAGTGGGACAGCGGGACGCAAGGCGGCTGACTCAGATGGTGGCGTCAAATAGGAGCGCGCCGCGTGGTCTTTCGATCCGCCGTAGGTTGACGCGGAGCTGAGTCGGATAAGTAGATAAATAAGATTTTTTTCTATTTATTTAAATACCTAGAACTTAGAAAATACATATTTTTGTGTAGAAAAATCATAAAAATAAACTAAAAATACCCTCTTGCTCAGTGAACAGAGGAAAATAATGTGGAAAAGAAATCAAGTTATTTTAATGAGTATTTTATTTTTAATTAATTATTTACTCATTTCAGTATTTTGATTCTCCATTTGAATAAACAATTCACCATGGCATGAGACCATAGGGCTTTTGAAGTCTCTGATCTTGGAAACATTCCCTAAATATTTCAAGGTCAGAAGCCATCTCTATGGAAAGTTATGCATTTTCATGTTTATGTCACTGTTTTTAGTATTTTAATTCTATTAATTAGCATATTGCCTAGAAAATTCTAGGAAAATTTGGGGAAGTTTCTTTGGACTAGAAGACCCTAGGATAACTATATTTTGAGTTAGTTCTTTAAGAATAACCCTAATTGGCCTAATTACTCAAAACTAAATTTTAATTAATTAGGGTTAACCACACATCAAAAGAACTTAAAAACAATTCTCTGCTGATCTTTAGGATTAGAGGGACCTCACATAAAAATTTGGAATCAATTGGAAATGTTTAACCCCACTAAATGAATTAATTAAGTCACATAACTAAAATTAAACTTTAAAAATTCATAACTCCAAAAATATACTTTAAAAATTCACCAAATTGGTTTTAGGGCCTCTCTAATATTAGAGCAGTCTTAGAAAATTAAAATTAAAATTTTCTAAAAATCTTCATTTTCACCATATTTTAATATTTTAAATAATTAAAAAATAATAAAAATCATAAAACTATTAAAAATCATAAAAATGTCATATTTCACCTCCTAATCACTTAAGAACAAACCAAATATTTTTCCCAAATCTCAAAGTAAAGATATTGAATTTTAAATGCTTAAAACAATTTTTGAATTAAAAAATGAATTTTCCAACCTTTTCACTAAATTAATTCTAATAAATCAAAGAAAAATCAGAAAATTATAAAATTTATTTCTATGAACTCCTTGAGGTTAGAGAGATTTAACAAAAATAGAAAACTTAATTTTCAAGCTTTATTTTATTTTATAATTAATTAACACTCTAAAACTTAAAATAATTGTAATAAATAAAATATAATTAAAAAAATCACCAAAATTGGTCCAAGTGGTCCTTTGGTCATTAGAAACATTCCCTAATTTTCTTAAGGATAGAAATCTTTCCTTGGTCATGTTGGTGAATTTCCTTTGAAAATCCCTATTTTTCATTAAAATAATTATATAAATTAAATTAAATTCAGAAAAATCACATTTTCTCCTCTAATGTCTTAATTGACATATGAGTAAAGTGATATAAAAATTTCAAGTTCATTTGAGCTCAACTTAGTGAGTTATGAAATAAATAAGCCTAAAGGGGCATAAAGGTAATTAAAGGATTTTAACCCTAATTAATATTTAGGTTTAATCAATGGGGAGGGTAAAATATCTGAATTTAAAATTTTCATTAGAATATTAAAACCTAGAGAATTAAGGGGTAGAAACCCATTAATCATCTTGAAAATATTTAAAGTAAACCTTAATTAATTAAACAATTTGAATTTTGGAAGAGTAAATTAAAATTTCGATTATTAAGATGAGAATATAATTTAGAGAGATTATAATAACTTAAACTAAAATCCCTAAATGAATCACTCTAATAACATTTAAATTTTTAATTAAATTTAAAGTGATAATTAAAATTAATAATTAAATAATTAAAAGGTAAGTGAACTTCAATTAAATTAAAAATTAAAACATTAAATAATTTTATAATTAAATTGAAATAAATTTAAAACAAATAACAAAATTTATTAATTTCAATAAAATCACTTGAAAGTAAATTTAAAAAAATTGAAACATTAAAAATTAATTTCATAAAGATAAATTCTTAATTAAAAAAAATAACAAAATAATCCAACCAATTAAAAGTTAATCCAAAATATTGCAATTAAATTAAAATTAAATCATTAAAGTCTAAATTAAATAATTTAAATTCCTCTTTTAATTCAAATGGTTTAAAACACTTAAGAATAAAACAACTTGAACACTATTCCAAACTTAAATTTATTAAAATTTTAAATCACTTTAAATCATTAATTCCAAATCATTAAATTCTTTAACAAACTGATTTGCCCCATAAAGGTTTTCATTATTATAACTCTTAAGTAAAGCATCAAGTGAAATGTCACTTCACTTATAGGATAATCAAACATCCTAATTCACTGAGCAAGAAACTAAACTAAATTTTAGGATGATCAATTCACCAGTGCAATTAAACTCATTTGGACTCAAAGTAATTCCAAAAATATTGAAAAGATGTTTAGGACTCTTCCTAAACACTTCCTTAATATGATGGGATGTTTTAGAAGAACAATTAAATTTAATTGTTCTTTGATGAAGAAAATCAACCTTAAACAAAATGCAAGAACCTAGACGTCATAGGAAATGACTAGCAATAGGATTAGGACTTTGGTAGACAACCAAAACCTTTCCCTAAGCTTTACCTAGGTACTTGTTATAAATATTTAAATGCCTTAACATGTGTTTTAAGTGCAGCTTGGAATGACGAGAAGACCCTCCAGGTACGCTTTTATTTTATTGCAGTTTACTTTATTGCAATTTATTTATATAAGCTGTACTTTACTTTTCTTGCATGTTAAACAAGATTTTTGCATGAAAACTAAAACCTTTAGGATAGCCACAAAACTGAAACCAAAACTAAATTAAAAGTTACAAGAAGATAAAATCCACCGCCACAACATTTTAAAATATAAAACAACTCAAAATTTAATCACAAACAGAACACAAAACTACAATTACAATTAAATTAAAATGACTCATTGGATGATCGGGAATACCTCGAATGATGTAACCTACGTATTGCTAACGGGATTTCCCACGGTCTAAATGAAAGTGTGGAACTCATTCATTTGAGTTTAGCAAATTCATCTGGACTAAGTGAATCTGATAAAAATAATGGTGCCAGAATGATGGAACCGTGGGATCTTAACCGGTGTTGTTATAATCAACTTTAAGATTCCCCTAATAAGACATTAAAGACATTTGGACTTTAAGATTTCTCTAAACCAAAACACTTCTCTCATCTCTTGATTATCATTTTCTAAAACTAAATCTCTGCAACGACAAGGAGCTTGGAGCATAGTGGACAGCACGGCCATCGTCGTCAGCAAAACTCGGGTCTACTTCAGCAAAACCTTTCTTAGAATTAAATAACCAAGCCATAGAATTTCGAGGTAGTTTTCCTAGTGCATCATAAATCCTCAACTTTTTCGTTAGGCATTTGCATAATCATATTATGTAAATTAAGCCCTAACCGGTCTTAGGATTCCGAGGTAGTCGTTTGGTACGACATAAACCCTCACATCTTCGAGGCTATTTGTATGATTATGTCATACAAATATAAATCCTAATTAATTAAAATTGACAAGATTGAAACATTAAATAAATTCCCAAATTGAAGCCTCACATTAGGATAGTTTGGGAAGTCACCGAAGTTCACTTCGGGTCTGTGACATCCCCTACTTCTCTTTCTTTGGACTCCTGAAATAAACTCTTCCAAATTTGAGCTAATCCCTATTGAAATTTCAAAAATCCAATCATTTGAAAACCTTAAACTTTGAAATTCTTGAGAGAAAAATCACTGATCATTATCGAGAGTTTTCTTAAATGATTCCCTTCATTTAAGATGTAATTAACTATGGGGGCTTGCCCTTATAGGGAACTTTAAGAACCCGGGTAATATAAACCACCGCTTAATTCTTTTATATTAAGCGAGGGAACTTGTCGGCTTAAAAAATTGGTTCGCGGACCAAACGGATGTCACAAAATCTTCAAGTTTATTTAATCGAGCCCCATCATCAAGTAGTGTGTCTATTCTTCGGGATAGATACATAGCTTGTGATGTGGTGCTCGTTTATATAAACTATTTGGGATGTGAGATCGGTTTGATTTCATATCTTAAAATTTTAAACTTAAAATTATTTTCAAAATCAAATGCTACTTTCCCAATTATATATATTTAAATTAAATTTAAAATTTAAAATTCACTGAAAACTTCTGTAGGCGACCACTTTTTAAAATTAAACTCTCAACCTAAAAATATGTCGACATGATGTTGCAGCTTCTTCTATATCTGATGTAGGCTTGAAAAAATTTTGTATTTTTTTCCTCCTCTGCAAAACTTTTGATAGAAGATTTCTGTTTTAGGAACATGTCTTGAATGTCAATAGAATTGGAAAGTTTAGTTTGAGCAGCTAAAAGAAGGTCAGTGGCCTCCCCCCTCAAGGCCAGCTGCTCCAATATATTCACCTCCTCTTCAGCTTCATTTACTACAGAAAAGACATTTCCAAACTCTCTCCACCCCCATTTATTGAGAGCTTTACAGGTTTTAAGATGAAGTGGCCCCAACTTAATCCATGGGTCAAAGTGAGTCTCCCCTTGCTACAGTGATTGGATGAGAGTAACAAAGTTTGGATGGGTCGACCAGAAATTTTGGTATCTGAAGGGGGGACAGAAGAAAGTTTGTGGGGAGCAGAAATAGAAAGGATGAGGGGTCGGTGGTCAGAACAAAGGAGAGGGAGGTGGGTGATAGAGGAATGTAGAAACTGGGAGTGTCAAGCTTCATTTACCAAGAATCTGTTGAACCTTTCCCAAATCTTGATTCTCCTCCAGGTGAAAGGTGGCCCTTAAAACCAAGATCAAAAAAACTTGTAGTCTGGATATTGTCACTGAAAAATTTCATAGTGCTAAGGGTGGAGGTCCTACCCCCCATTTTCTCAGCAGAAGTGGCAATGCAATTGAAATCTCCCCTAACTAGACAAGGAAGATCAATAGAACAGCTGATAAGGTGTAAGTGATCCCGAGAGGCGATTCTACCTTGTTTTCTACATCCCGCATAAATAAAAGTAGCACGATTTTGTGTCCAAGCAAAGTGTAATGAGAGGTGAGTAAATTAGTGGTGATCGATGAGAATAGACCAATTGACCTCGGCTACGCATAGGATCCAGATTTTATTACTGATGTTAGCATAGAAAGTGAAACCAAGAAAATTTTTGAGAATTTAGTAGAGTTTATATGAACCATAGGTTCCAAAAGCACAATACACCAAGGGGTGTGTTTCTTATTAAGATTTTTTAGTCTTCTTAGAGAGTGTGGACAAGCCACCCCTCTAATGTTCCAGCAAAGGAGGTTTATCATTTGAGATTGAAGGAGGGGGAGGGGAAAGTGATTTATGGGAGCTGAATCTAGTTCTCCCTCTAGTGAGGGGAGGGGGTGGGGGTGAAAACTCTCTAGGCTTGAAATTGGAAGTTTCAGCAAGTTTCTCGAGTTCGGATCTGTTTTTCTTCTTCTTCTTAGAGGAGTAAATTTCTCATTCCTCCTCCATAGAATCAGAAACAGCTCTCAGTTTTGTGGGGGAAGGGGGAAGAAATGTTAGAGTGGGAGAGGTAGACAAAATGACAGGTGGGGTGGGGTTTTGGATAGGTAAAATTAAATTGGTTTGGGGTGGGGGATTGGGATTAAGATAAGTAGGAATATACACTTAAGTGGGAGGAGGTCCCACTTCAGGTGGAGAGGGCATGTCTGTGGTGGGATGAGGATCTAACTGAGTAGTTCCCACCTCAAAGGCTTTTTCCTGAGTAGAATCAATCCTGACATGGGCTAGAGCTCACCTGGGGGGTGGATGAAGTTTGAAGCACCTGTCTGTAGTATGCCCAAACATCCTACAGTGAGTGCAATAATAAGGTCTTTGCTGTATAATTACATATATATATATATATATATATATATATATATATATATATATATATATATATATATTTTTCTAACTATTAAATATTTTTATAATTAAATTATATTTATAAATAACTTACAATACTTAAAAATATTTAAAATAATAATAATAATAATAATATATAAATTTATACATATATACATATATATATATATATATATATATATATATATATATATATATATATATATATATATATATATATATAATTTTTTTAACTATTCAATTTTTTATATTTAAATTATATTTAAAAATAATATATTATACATAAAATATTTAAAAGAAAAAAATAATATTAAATAAAATTTTTTATATATATAAATATATATTTATGTACCTCTATATATATATTTTTATTTATAATTTTCTTAATGACCATTTATTGACCCAAAAAGTTAATCTTTGACCAAAAAGTGAACTTTGGTCAAAATGGTCAATTCTTGACCCAATGATAAACCCTTTGACCCAATATTTTTATTTATAATTTATTTAATTATTAAATATTTTTATAATTAAATTATATTTATAAATAATATACTATACTTAAAACATTTAAAATAAAAAAAATATTATTTTATATATATATATATATATATATATATATATATATATATATATATATATATATATATATATACATATATATTTATTTATTTATATATACATAGATTTATATTTTATCTATAATTTATTTAACTATTAAATATTTTTATATTAAAATTATATTTATAAATAATATGCTTATACGTAAAATATTTAAAATAAAAAAATAATATTATATATATATATATATATATATATATATATATATATATATATATATATATATATATATATATATATATATATATATAATTTTTTTAACTATTAAATATTTTTATAACTAAATTATATTTAAAAATAAGATGTTATACTTAAAATAATTAAAATAAAAAAATAATATTATATATTATATATACACATATATATTTGTTTATTAATAATTAATTTAACGATTAAATATTTTTATAATTAAATTAAATTTATAAATAATATACTTGTACTTCAAATATTTAAAATAAAAAATAATATTAAATAAATAAATATATATATATATATATATATATATATATATATATATATATATATATATATATATATATATATATATATATATATATATATATATATATATATATATATATATATATATAAACATATTTATTTATTTATACTTATATATATATTTTTATTTGTAATTTTTTTAATTATTAAATATTTTTATAATTAAATTATCTTTATAAATAATATACTTATACTTAAAACAATTAAAATAAAAAAATAATATTATATAAATATATATATATATATATATATATATATATATATATATATATATATATATGTTTATCATTTTTTTAACAATTAAATAATTTTGTAATTAAATTATATTTATTAGTAATATATTATAATTAAAAAATTTAAAATAAAAAAATAATGCTAAATAAATTTATTTATATTTATAAATATAAATTTAAGTATCTCTCTATATATATTTTTATTTATAATTTTTTTAATTATTAAATATTTTTATAATTAAATTTTATTTATAAATAATATACTTTACTTAAAATATTTAAATTAAAAAAATAATATTTTATATGTAAATTTATGTATATATATATATATATATATAAATATATATATATATATAAATTATGTAAAATTAAGTATGTAAATTTATATATATATATATATATATATATATATATATATATATACGGATATATACGAATTTATATATATACATATACGAGATATATATATATACATATACGAGATATAAATATATATATATATATATACATATACGGATATATATATATATATATATATACATATAGATATATATATATATACATATATATGTATATATATATACATATATATATATATATATATATATATGTATATTTATATATATATATACATATATATATATATATATATATATTTATTTATTTATATATACCTATATATAAATTTATTTATAACTAATTTAATTATTAAATATTTTTATAATTAAATTATATTTATAAGTAATATTCGGTACTTAAAATTTTTAAAATAAAAAAAATAATATTATATATATATAAATATATATATATATATATATATATATATATATATATATATATATATATATATATATATATATATATATTTGTTTGTTTATAATTTTTTTAACTATTAAATATTTTTATAATTAAATTATATTTAAAAATAATATACTATACTTAAAATATTTAAAATAAAAAAATAATATTATATAAATATATATATATATATATATATATATATATATATATATATATATATTTATATTTTATTTAACTATTAATTATATTTATAATTAAATTTTATTTATAAATATTATACTATATTTAAAATATTTAAAATAAAAAAATAATTTTATATAAATTTATATATATATACAAATATATATTTATTTATTTATAATTTATTTAACTATTAAATGTTTTTATAATTAAATTATATTTATAAATAATATACTATACTTAAAATAGTTAAAATAAAAAATAATATTAAATAAACTTATATATATATATATATATATATATATATATATATATTTATAATTTATTTAACTATTAAATATTTTTATAATTAAATTAAATTTATAAATATTATACTATACTTAAAATATTTAAAATAAACAAAATAATATGATATAAATTTGTTTTTTAAAAAGTTCTTGATAATGGATGGAAAATATGTGAAAATTCTGAAATGGTCTCCTGATTTTGATTCTAATCAAGAAGCTCCTATTATTCCTGTTTGGTTTAGAATTCCTAATCTGAAATTACCATATTTCAATCATTAAGTGATCTATGCAATTGGTACTGCATTGGGGAAGCCTCTAAAATTGGATATCTCTAGTTTTAATTTGTCTAGACCTTCTTTAGCAAGGATTCTTATTGAAAGAGACATTACTCTTCCTGATGTTGAGGAAATTTGGCTTGGATCTCCACATAATGGTTATTGGCAACCACTAATTATAGAACAAAGGCCTGCATATTGTTGTAATTGCAAGATGTTTGGACATTGTAAAGACAACTGTTATAGGATTCATCCTAATCTTAGGCTTGTAAATGCTAAGGTGGTTATTTCTACTGCAGGTAACTCCAAACCTGATGTAGTGCCTGATGTACCTACTGTAGTGCCTGCTACTGTGCCTGCTGTAGAAGTTGGGAGGAAGGCTTCTGAGGTTATGAATTTTGGACAATTTGATTCTGGCATTCTTCCATCAATTCCTTCTGAGGTTCCTGAAATTACTTTATCTATATCTGATCCTGTAGCTATTTCTGATGATTCTAATACATCCTTGGTTCAACTTAAACAAGGAGTTATTTTTACTGATAATGAGCCTGTTACAAACAATCCTGCCATGGAAGTGATGGATCCTGTTGGTAATTCTGGTTTATCTATGCAGAATGTTATTCAGAAATCTGTAACTGTTTCTAATGTACCTGATGCTCCATCTATTATTCATTCTGAGACTTCTTCTGATTTGATCATTCTTGAGAAAGAAGGTACTGTTATTGAACCTGTTGGAAGAGATTTGAACTTTTCAAATAATATACAGTATAATTCAATTTCAACTATCCCCAAGCCTGATGATTATCCCATATTTCAAAATGTTGCTCAAGATGGGTTAATTTCTTCCTTGGATAATTTTGATGCTGCTGCTAATGATCTTAAGGATGATTGGTTGATCAAGAAGTCTAAAAAGAAAAAGAAATCTGCTGATTTATTGTCTTTATCTGAAGCTAACATTATCCCTTCTTCCTCTTCTAGGCTTACTAGAAGTGGAAGTCTTGCTCTTCATGATTAATTTCATATGCTGGAATATTAGGGGAGTGGCCAATCCTGGCTCCCTTAATAGAATTCTGAGTTTAAACAGGATTCATAAGTTTTGGGTGATTGTGCTTTTGGAACCTTTGGTGAAATCTAAATTTGAGAAATACATCAGAAAGTTTCCTGGATTTTCTTTTTTATCAAATTGTTCTAATAAGATCTGGCTGCTCTATAGAAAAGAATTATTAGTGAATGTTCTTCTTGATCATTCCCAGATTTTACATTTTCATTTTCAGATAGATCATTTTCGGGGTTTTGCATCCTCTGTGTATGCTTGCTTCTCTCCCTAATGACGATTAGAGCTTTGGAATAAAATTCATGAGATTAGTTTAACAATGTCTGAAGGTTGGATGGTGGGTGGAGATTTCAATTGCATTGCTCATCCTAGTGAGAAGAAAGGAGGCGGGAATCCCAATCTAAATGAGATGTCGAAATTTACTCATGATATTCATTCTGCCAAGCTTGTTGATATTGGCTTTGAAGC
Organism: Papilionanthe hookeriana x Papilionanthe teres; assembly: GCA_022702705.1. Taxonomy (NCBI): domain Eukaryota; kingdom Viridiplantae; phylum Streptophyta; class Magnoliopsida; order Asparagales; family Orchidaceae; genus Papilionanthe; species Papilionanthe hookeriana x Papilionanthe teres. Next base: position 76,074,876 of record CM040435.1, on the reverse strand, counting down.
TTCTCCTTTTACTTGGAAGAGAGGATCCTTATATGAAAGACTTGATAGAATATTAGTTAATCAATCTTGGATTAACATGTTCCCTATTTCCAATGTTAAACATTTGGCTAGAATGGGTTCTGATCATACTCCTTTGCTTGTTTGTTGTGCTCCTTTTTCTGTGGTGAAATCTAATTCATTCGGGTATCTCGATGTATGGTCCGATCACCCCGATTTCGAGTAAAGTAATTGAGAGGAATTGGTGTGCTCCTATCAACTGGTTTTCCAAATCCTATTATCAAATTACGGTTTTTACATAAAAGACTAGCTAAGGAACTTAAAATATGGAACTGGAATGTATTTGGTAATATCCAGCAAAAGGTCAGCTCAGCTGAAGTTTTTGTTTCTGCTGTGGAAAAAGATGTTGAAGCTGGGAGAGCTTCTGAACAACAATTATCTGCTGCCTATGCCAATTTAAATTCTGCAATTCATCAAGAAGAGTTATTTCTGCAGCAGAAAGCTGCTGCAAACTGGTTCCATCATGGGGATAAAAATTCTAAATTTTTCCATGCTATTATTAAATACAAAAGAGCAGTCAACACTATCCTCCAAATTAAGACAATTGACAACAGATCTCTGTTAAATACTAAGGATATTGCTGAGAATGTTGTTTCCTATTTCAAAGAGTTGTTTGCTGCCCAGGCCACTAATTCTAATCTGTTTTCTGCTTCCATATTATCTTCTTCTGGGATCATTAATCAATCATTGGATTTAGCTGCTCCTCCTAATGAACATGAGATTTCTATTGCCATTAACTCTATGGAAAGTGATAAGGCTACAGGACCAGATGGGTTCACACCTGATTTTTATAAAAAATTTTGGCATATTATCAAATCTGATATTACTGCTGCTGTGCAAAGTTACTTCCATGGTAATCAATTGTCTAAATATTTTGCTTCTTCCACTTTTATTCTGATTCCTAAGAATACAATGAAAGCATTTTGGTCTGATTTTAGACCTATTAGCTTAACTTCAACTTTTTCTAAGATCATAACTAAGATTCTTGTGGCCAGATTACAACCATTGCTGAAGGATTTAATTTCAGAAAATCAAACTGCTTTCTTAAAAGGGAGAAGTATTAGTGAGAATGTGCTTTTGGCTCAAGAACTTTTAACTGATCTGGATAGAAAGTGTAGAGGCTCTAACATTATTTTTAAATTGGATTTGGCCAAAGCTTTTGATACAATAAGTTGGAAATTCATTGTTGATGTATTGGAGGCAAGGGGATTCAAAGCCGATTTACGTAATTTGATTGTTAGATGGCTTACCAATAATTATTATAGTGTTATGATTAATGGGGAGTGTCATGGTTTTTTCTCTTCTGGTAGAGGCATTAAACAAGGTGATCCATTGTCACCTTACATTTTCATTCTTACTTTTGATTATCTATCCAAAATGTTAAATCAAATTCAGCAGTCTCATCCATATACTCAATTTCATCATAGATCTTCACAACTAATTTCCCATCTTGCCTATGCTGATGATGTTATTGTGTTCTCTAATGGAAGTAAACAATCCATTAAATGTTTAATGAAAACTTTGGCTATGTTTGAAAGTGTTTACGGTATGCTCTTCAACAAACCAAAATGTCAATTTCTAGCAGGATCTAAAATCAACATATCTATTAAAAATTGGATTGCTGATTTCACTGGTTTTAAAGAGGCTCATTTTCCTTTGTTGTATTTGGGGTTTCCATTGATTAAGGGAAGAAGTAAGTTATGCCATTTTGATGATATTGTTGCTAAGATATCTTCACAACTTAACTGCTGGTCTATCATTTTTTTATCTAATGGTGGAAGAATAACTCTTCTTAAGAGTGTTCTAACATCTTTTCCTCTTTACATTCTTCAAATGATCGGAATGAAGAAGAGTACCTGAAATTAATTTCTGTTATGTTCAACAAATTCTTATGGGAAGGTAATCACAAACAAATGCACTGGACAAATTGGGATAAATTTTGCAAGCCTGTTGATTGTGGTGGTCTTGGGTTTAAAAGCTTTCAACATCTAAGCTTCTCCTTCTATTGTAAACAGTGGCTCAAGTTTAGAGCTAATGATTCTCTTTGGTCTAAATTCATGCATGGTAAATACTGTTATAATACTCATCCTACTCAAGTTCATTACAAAGTGGGTGATTCTAGAACTTGGAAGGAGCTGCTTAAAGTTAGAATGAAGGCTGAAGATCTCTTTACTTGGGAAATTGGTAATGGCCAAACTAATTTTTGGTTTGATAAGTGGTTGTATGATGAATCTTTAACAAATCATTATACTTCTTCTTCTAATATTAAGATTGTTGCTGATTGCTGGAAAGATCATAAATGGAATTCTGAAATGCTTCAACATCATCTAAATCCTGAAATTATTAACAAGGTTTTATCCATTCCTATTCAGTTTACTGGAAAGGATAGATTAATACCTAAGAATTCATCTACTCAGAGTTTTTCTAAGTTTTTTTATCTCTCTTGTTTCAGCTGGCACAAAAATGATTGGGGTACTAAATTATGGAATAAATTTATCACTCCATCTATGTCCTTCTTTTGTTGGAAATTATTCAAGAAGCTACTCCCTACTGATGATATTTTGAAGCTTAAAGGTATTCGAGGTCCTTCTATTTTTCATTTTTGTCTTATTGATGAGGAATCTTTATTCCATATCTTTCTTAATTGCAATCGGATTCAGCAAATCTGGAAGGAGATTCTATCCTTATTAGGACAGAATGAAAAATTTTTTGTGTGGTCTTTTATTGAGGCTTGTTGGCAGGATTGGAAGGATGTTTCTTGTTACTACACTCCCTTTATTATCTTCTGGTTCATTTGGTTGGCTCGAAATGATATTAAACATCTTAATGTCCCTTTCTCTTCTCAATCTATTATTCGGAATTGCTCGTCTTATCTCAACAAATTGCAGAACTTTATTACTCCTTCTCAGACTCATAAGAAAAGGCAAATTGTTTTAGTACAATGGAAAGCTCCTATGCATCCTTGGTTGAAAATTAACACAGATGGTAGCCTTAAAGCTACTTCTGCTGGTATTGGAGGATTTTGCAGGGATTTTAAAGGACAATGTTTATGGTTCTTTACTGCCCCTGTCATGGCTTGTTCGGCACTAGAAGCTGAAATAATTGCTGTTTTTTGGGGATTGAAAATTGCTTGAAAAACTCGAACTTAAACTTTCTTCATTTTGAACTTGATTCCTTGCTTCTTTTACGGATTTTGACACGAAATCTGCTATACCATGGTTCCTTCATATATGGATAAAAAAGATCAAGGTTATTACTGCTTCCAAGCATATTATTTGGTCTCACATCTACAAAGAAGGGAATCGGCTACATAATTGGCTTGCATCTATCGCATCTACTTCCTTTAATGTAGTTTGTAGTTCTCGCTGTCTCTTCTTTTCCTTTATTTAGTTCTCTAGTACATGGGGATTTAATTAAGATCCCACATGTTAGATGTATCAACTCTTCGGTTTAATATATTTTGCTTTTGTTTTAATATATATATATATATATATATATATATTAAGAAAGGGCTACAAGAGGCCCCCTACCTGTTAGAGTGAAAACATTAGTACATAATCATGGAGAAGTGGCCCCAAACACATAACATGTCAAAAGTCTTCTCCAAAAAAACAAAACAAAAAAACAACATAAGAAAGATACAACTACAAACATTCCACCGAACCAAACTGACCATCAATAGTTCGAGTTTGAGATAGGGAGCGAGCTAAGAGATCAGCGACGAATGAGAAGTTTGAGTTGGGAAGGGGGTCATAGATAAAGACAACCCGGAGGAGAGGGCACCGGCTTTTGCAAGCCGGTCGAGCGGGTTTATTTCCTTCTGCGAAGTTGAACTGAAAGCGGACTTTGAGTTGGGTTGTAAGTAACCGAATCTTATGGGTCCGGTAATTATGATGCCCGTTAAGGGTAGTGTTGTTTTCAATCATCTGAAACATCTCTTGAGAATCTCCCTCCACAATTAGGGAGGTCCAATGTAGCTTCACTGCCAACTTCATAGCCCAAAAAACTGCTTGTAATTCAGAATCTAAAGCATATGTTGCCACTCTGGGGGCCCTAAAAACATCAGACACACCCCCTGTTGGTTTTTGAAAATGCCACCCATGCCAGCATTTCCAGTTTTATAACTACCATCTGTGTTCACTTTGACCCAATTATGCTTTGGGGGAAACCAAAATACCTTGGTGATATTGGGGGTCATGCTGGTTTGAGAGGAGGTAATGATGCAAATGTTTGGGAAGTTCTTGAATTTAATAAGCTTCTACAAGTAGGACATGCAGTGACCAGCCATAGTCTTCTCCTTAATAAGCACATTCTAAAAAATTGCCTTATTTCTGGCCATCCAAATGATCCAAGCAGTGAGGAGGGGGAGAGCAGTAGTACCAGTATTATTCCAATCAACCCAAAGTGATTAGATTGTCCCATTGTAAATTTAATGTGTTGATTTGAGTCTGCTGAAGAAGATCAGACCAGACCTTTTGGGAGAAACTGAAAGAAAAGAATAGATGAGTAATGGATTCTTCCTCCTAATGGCATAAACTGCAGCAAGAAGGTCCTCTGACCCCTTTTAGTTTTAAGATATCATCAGTGGGTAGGAAGTGGTTGAAAGTCCTCCAGCAGAAGAAAGCCATAGAAGGAGAAAGATAGTTCCCCCAGAAAATCTCTCCCCAGGGTACTGAATCTCAATTAAATAGTTTAGTGTAGATAGCTTTGGAAGAACTTTGGTTTTTAATAGATGTCCATTCAGGAGTGTCAGGTCAGGATCTATGAAATGAAATAGTGGTGATCTTCTGTATAGATGGGGCCATCAGGATGGAATGAAGAAAGGAAGTGGACCAGTTGTCACCCTCCCAACAATCAGCTACCAAAAGGTTAAGGTTGTTGATAGGGGTGCTTGGTTGTAACCAGTCTTGGGGGCACCAGTGATCCGACCGAAATTAATGATGCCTTTACCCAAATGCCAGATATAGAGATGTTCAGCCACCTGTCTGTTTTTTACCATAGCATTCCAAATTTTGGTGTCCCCTAATTTAAGGGTAATCAAGGAAGGGTGGGTATGCTTACAGTATTTTCCCATCAGGAAATGAGCCCAGAGGGAGTCCTGGACTCTAAAATTGATCCATAGCTTGCAATGGTTCACTTGAATGGATGACAGAAAAATGTCTTTCCACTTTCAACCAGATCCAGAATTGAAGAGTCTCCGGCCCTACGAGCTGTGAGTTACATGGGAAATAGCACACCTCCAATGCACATCCATGTGGCATTCCTGCCAAGGGTGGCTTGGAAGGTGATGTTATTTCCCATGTTTCTTACTATTCAGACATGGATTTTTAATAGACACTTTTGAATGGATCAACAAGAATCTTACACAATCCGTTTTGGATTTACATGAATTGTATGAGACATTAAATTTCTGAGGAAAATGTTATCATGATTAGATCAAGTTGTATGATGTATTTTCAGCAAGTTGGAATGAAAATGACTACGTCATATTTTTTCTTCACCTCTTTTTGTGCAAATTGACTGGGAAACGCCATTAGAGTTAAATGAACTTTGAACGAAGAACAGAAAAGAAAAGAAAATAAATGAGAATTTTTCCTAAAAATCTAAATAGTAAAATGAACTTCAAATTCACATGAACACTAAATAAACAACAAAAATAAAATGGAATCATTAAAGGACAAACAAAATGAATCTAAATCTCAAATTGAATTCCGATCTGAATCCTCTAATTCGAACCTTTCAGTTCTTTCCTCAATTGAAATCTGTTTGAAACTCTTTTGAAATTTGAATATTTTCCTCAACTTATTGCTAAGTCAAGTTTTTTCAGCTTGGTACCCTTACCAGCTCCTTTCAATTCTCTTCTTCTGTGTCTTAGAGGGTCGACTAGTTCTATCGACACGGAGCCACGAACTTTGTTCGATTTGGTTCTGATGGCATGAGACTGGGTCCCTCTTCATACAGATAAATCTTCGAGGCTAGAGCCTAACTTCTAGTCCTCTTTCAAACTTTCGAGACTGGTACCTAAATTCCAATTCTCTTCCTTCGAGACCGGTACCTAAATTCTGACTTTCATTCGAGATCGATACCTAAATTTCGATTCTCTTTCGAATTGATACCTAAATTTCAATTCTAAATTCTGAGACTTGTACCTAAAGTCCAGTTCTCTTCCTTCGAGGTCGGTACCTAAATTCTGACTCTCATTCGAGATCGATACTTAAATTTCGATTCTCTTTTGACTTGATACCTAAATTTCAATTCTAAACTTTCGAGACTGGTACCTAAATTCCAGTTCTCTTCCTTCGAGGTCGGTACCTAAATTCTGACTCTCATTCGAGATCGATACCTAAATTTCGATTCTCCTACGAATTGATACCTAAATTTCAATTCTAAATTCCGAGACTGGTACCTAAATTCCAGTTCTCTTCCTTCGAGGTCGATACCTAAATTCCGACTCTCATTCGAGATCGATACCTAAATTTTGATTCTCTTTCGAATTGATAACTAAATTTCAATTCGAAATTCCGAGATCGGTACCTAAATTCCAGTTCTCTTCCTTCGAGGTCGGTACCTAAATTCCGACTCTCATTCGAGATCGATACCTAAATTTCGATTCTCTTTCAAATTGATACCTAAATTTCAATTCTAAACTTTCGAGACTGGTACCTAAATTCCAGTTCTCTTCCTTCGAGGTCGGTACCTAAATTTCGACTCTCATTCAAGATCGATACCTAAATTTCGATTCTCTTTCAAAATGATACCTAAATTTCAATTCTAAATTTCCGTGACTGGTACCAAAATTCCAGTTCTCTTCCTTCGAGGTCGGTACCTAAATTCTGACTCTCATTCGAGATCGATACCTAACATTCAATTCTAAATTTCAGAGACTGGTACCTAAATTCCAGTTCTCTTCCTTTGAGGTCGGTACCTAAATTCCGACTCTCATTCGAGATCGATACCTAAATTTCAATTCTAAATTTTCGAGACTGGTACCTAAATTCCAGTTCTCTTCCTTCGAGGTCGGTACCTAAATTCCTACTCTCATTCGAGATCGATAACTAAATTTTGATTCTTTTTTGAATTGATACCTAAATTTCAATTCTAAATTTCCGAGACTGGTACCTAAATTCCAGTTCTCATCCTTCAAGGTCGGTACCTAAATTCCGACTCTCATTCAAGATCGATACCTAAATTTCGATTCTCTTTCGAATTGATACCTAAATTTCAATTCTAAATTTACGAGACCAGTACCTAAATTCCGGTTCTCTTCCTTCGAGGTCGGTACCTAAATTCGACTCTCATTCGAGATCGATACCTAAATTTTGATTCTCTTTCGAATTGATACCTAAATTTCAATTCTAAATTTCCGAGGCCGGTACCTAAATTCCGGTTCTCTTCCTTCGAGGTCGGTACCTAATTTCTGACTCTCATCCGAGATCGATACCTAAATTTCGATTCTCTTTCAGGTTTGATACTTAAATTTCAAATCTCACTCTCTCGAGATCAGTACCTAAATTTTGATTCTCATCCTTTTTCCGTTGACACTTAAACTCCGATTCTCACTCCGAGGCTGGTACCTAAATTCCAGTTCTCTTCGCATTCCCGAGGTTGAAACCTAGGTTTCAATTCTCATTTCAAATCCAAATTTCAAATTCAAAATTTCCTTAAACCGATTTTAAATTAAACTTCAATCGAAATCTAAACTCACACATTGAAACTTGAAATTTAGAAGTAAACTGAAATCTGAATTGAATTCCTCAAATCTTGTGATTTTGAGTTCACCTCCTTTTCCATTCCCCAGCGAGAGTTCAGGAATCTCCAGTCTTGGAAATATACCTGATACTCCCCAGCAGAAATTCTTCTACTTCGTCCTAAGTTTGTCGCTTGGACATCTGTGTTGGTTTTGTTGATCTCCTCGGTCAACGCTAATACGCGTGGTGTGCTCGGTTAGCACACCACACCTATTGGGGGTCCATTTGTTGACTTCATTTTTGATGAGGTCTCTTCTTTCTCACTCTTTAGTACTTAGGATCTAGCCGTAGGCTTTTCCTTTGACTAATCTTAGAGGACTAGAAGTGGAACCCACCATTTAGAAATTCAAACACCTCTTAACTCCCTGCAAACCCCACAAGCTTGATTGTAGACCCCTAATCACCTAGAGGGTTGAGATCAAAAGTGAAGGTTTAAAGGATGAGTTCCTCATAGGACTCTTTGGCCTTAGGACCACCCTGGGTGGCTTGGTCTGGTGAGGGTTGACTTACACACTCACTACACTCATATTCTACACTCTCACACACACAATCCAAATCCTAAAACCACACCCATATCCAAATTGACTCCTTGACTCATGTAGGTAATTCATATGGATGGACCTTAACCCCTATGCCCCTGGCTAAGAGGGTTAGGAACAACATAGTGAATGCCTCAAATGAGTCATCTCATGGCTCATATACGCTTAATATAGCTTCATGGCTCAATCAAAGTGATTCCATTTCACTCATATATGATCAATCTTCATTCTTCTAAAATTTCAATTTTTGGCCTCAGGGACCCTACACCTATCAAACCTACCAAAAACCCTTAGAATTGCCCAAATCCTCCAAAATTTCCAAATCACCCAAAATTCCCCAAAATTAACCTTGAACATTTCCTCACCAATAAAATTGATCATCCATAGCCAAAAATACCAAAAATTCCAAAAATACCCCCCAATACCCTCCAAATACCCAAAATGCCCCTCTTAGCCAAAAAATCCAAAAATTCAAAAAATTCCCAGAAAATTCCAAAAAATCTAAAATATTCCCAATTTCATTTTTTCTAACTACACTATGGGCCAATTTTGTCAATTTACCCCACTTTTACCAAAACCCCAATTTAGCACATTCTTAACCCAAGTGAACCCAATGTCAAACCAAATCTACCCAATTGACCCCAATTTTGGTCTAATTCAATTCTAAACTTCAATTTAATATCTACAATATCAATCTAGACCAAATCCAAGTCCAATTTGATTGACATTTGAATCCAATTTCATTTTTGACCTTAAAGCTCAATTTGGACCCATAACCCAAACTTAGCCCAAACTAAACCAATTCAACTCCAATTGAACCCAAACCTTTTCTAAACCTTCCCTAACATCCCCACAAACAAAACACTAACATGATTTGCCCAAAATTTGGACCCAAACCCCACTCAAATTCAACCCAAAACCAAAAAGCTCAATTTTGACCTAAACCCAAACCTAACCCAAATAAGCCCAAGTCCCAAAAACCAAAACCCAACCAAAGTTAAAACCTCTTTGAAACACTCCCATAAACATTTCCCAACATTAATTTTACATCAATTTCAACCTTATCCCAACATTGGCCCAAATTAGCCCAATTTGACCTACATTGGCCCATTTACCAAATGAACCCAAATTCAACCAAATTCAATTCCAAACCACCTCAAATTTGCTTCAAATCATTCAAGACACATCCTTAAACTAAATTCAACATTTATTTGGCATGGCCCTTTACAAAATTTTTCATCTAAAAGCCCATTGCTAAACATAAAGGCCCACTCCCTTAAACCTTCCTAAAAGCCCACTTCCACCAAATTCAAAAGCCTAAATCAATCTAAAGCCCACATGACACTTTCCCTCATCACACATTCAATTTAAAATCATTCCTAAAGTCCTAATTTATCAATTAAACAATTCCAAATCAAGCCTCATAACAATTCCCATCAAAATACCAAAATTCACAAAATCCTTTTTTCATGAAAGTTGACCAAGCTCTTGCCAAGCCACATGGAGCCATGAAGCCACATGCAAGCCATTGGCAAGCCATGAGGATCTCTAAGTTGTCAACCCTCCTTAAATGGCAAAAGGAGGAGGTCCTTTAAGCACCTCCTAAAAGTAATTAACCTTAAACATGTTTCACCTTAACCCAAATTTAATCCAAATATATTTGGATAAGGACTTCTCCATGCCAAACCAGCTGATTCCTTTGACTCCCCACAACACCCAAAGCCACCTTGAAGGGTGAACCAAGCCCAAAAGATAGACTTGACCAAATCAAGCCAAAATTGGCCTTCCCCCATGCCATTTTAATCCAAGCTTTTGACACATGGAAAAGCTCGATTGCCTACACAAAACCCGGCCACGACCCACTTGAACTTGAGGGTGACCCTTGCCTGCCGGCCAGCCGCCTGGATCGCCGGAAAACACCATGGCCGAGACCTTGGGAGGAGCCAAATTTTGGAATTCCACCTTGTTGAGCTGCCTCACTCTAAATGGCCATTGCAGCTGTTCTTCTCCTCACCAGAGCAGCTGATCCCAACCCTTAAACCCCCCTGGGCGGCCCTCCAGTCTCTTCTATTTAAACACCCCCTTCTCTCAGCCAAGAGAGGTACTGAACCAAACCATACTGAAACCCTGCCAAAATCATCCCAGACAACTCTCTACACATAGAGAACTTGATCCCCACTGAAATCCCCCTGCCATTCCCTCTCTATGAGCTCAATTTCAGAGTTGAAATCCAAGCCCAAAACTAGGACACTTCACCACAGTGAGTCAATCTTCAAATTGATTGACTCTACAGCTTCACCATACCATGACGAGAAGTTTCCCAGCAAAAGCCCCCTCACCAGGCCAGCCATTGCTTCCAGCCTCCAAGCTTTGTGATCGGCTGTGGTCACTTTTGTACCTAGGCAATTCACCAGGCCAAGGGACTTCATCTGGAGCTTGCTTAGACCTAATCGAACGTGACACAACCCTCAGATTGATGCTTCACTTCTCTGAACAAAGGTATCCAGAGATTCTCCATTTAGTTTGAGTCAATTTCAATGCATGTTTACCGTATGGATGTGTTCGTCTCTTCAAGACAAATCCATAGAGCATAAGAACATAAAAATCCGTTGAGAATCGAGTGAGAAATTAGGGTTAGAAGGTCTACGGTCACGGGTTAACACCAGTCGTAGACGATGACTGGGAACCGTTGGATCACGCGTGTATCGGATGGACGGCTCGGATCGCGTCGGACCAGAAGATGTTACGTGAAAGGCGGGTCCCGGACGGCGCGAGTCGGATGGCGGCGCCGAATCAGGAGATGACGCTTGGAGCTTCGGAGACGCCAAGGTTGAGTCAGCGCCGCGTGGATAAGTAGGAAAATAGGCTATTTTTCTATTTATTTAACTACCAGAACTTCAAAAATTCATAACTTTGTGTAGAAAAATCCTAAAAATAAAATAAAAATACACTCTTGCTCAGTGAACAGAGGAGAATAATGTGGAAAAGAAATCAAGTAATTTCATTAGGTATTCTATTTTTAATGATTTATTTACTCTCTGCATTATTTTAATTCTCCATTTGCATAGGTAATTCATCATGGCATGAGACCATAGGGCTTTTGAAGCCTCTGAACTTGGGAACATTCCCTGAATTTTCCAAGGTCAGAGGCCATCCCTATGAAAAGTTATTGATTTTTCAAGTTCATGTTACTGTTTTGAGTATTTTAATTCCAATAATTAGCATGTTGAGAAATAAATTCTAGAAAATTTGGTGATGTTTCTTGTGACCAGAGGGACCTAGGAAAAATAAGTTTTAAGTTAATTCACTTTGAACAACCCTAATTAGCCTAAATACCCAAAGTTAAACTTTAATTAATTAGGGTTAACCATTCATCAAATTAACTTAAAAACAATTCTCCACTATCCTCTAGGGATAGGAGAACACCACATAAAAATTTGAAACCAATTGGACTTGATTAACCCCACCAAATGGGTTGATTAAGCATCTTAAGCAAAAATGGGTAAAATTAAACTTTAAAAATTCATAACTCACAAAATACTTTTCAAAATTTCATAAAAATGGTTTTGGAGCTTCTCTGATATCAGAGGAACTTAGAAAAATTAAAATTATAATTTTCTAAAAAAGTTGATTTTTATCATTATTTTAATATTTTTAATAATAAAAAAATAATAAAGTTTATAAAAATATTAAAAATTACCAAAATGTCACATTTTGAATTCTAATCATTTAGGAACAAACCAATTATTTTTCTTAAGTCCCTAGGGTAAGATATTGAATTTTAAGGGCTTAATATAATTTTTAATATTAAAAATGTATTTTCCAACCTTTTCACTAAAATAATTCTAATAAATCAAAGAAAAATCAGAAAAATATAAAATTTCTTTCTCTAAACTCCTTGAGATCAAAGAGATTTAATAAAAATATAAAATCCATTTTTCAACTTTAATTTTATTTTAAAATTAATTAATACTCCAAAACCCAAAATAATTCTAATAAATAAAATATAATTCAAAAAATCATTAAAATTGGTCCAAATGGTCCTCTGGTTATTAGGAAAATACCATAATTTTCTTAAGGATAGAAACATTTCTTTGGTCATGTTATTGAATTTTCCTTGAAAATCCCTATTTTCCATTAAAAATAATTACATAAATAAATTAAATACAGAAAAATCACATTTTCTCCTCTAATGTCTTAATTGACATGTAAGTGAGGTCACATAAAAATTTCAAGTTCATTTGAGCTTAATTTAGTGAGTTATAAAATTATTAAGCTTGAAGGGCAAAATGGTAATTAAAATTTTCGACCTTTAATTAAAATTTTAGGATTAATCAAAAAGGAGAGGGTAAAATATTTGATTTAAACTGATTTTGGATGATTGAAACTTAAATGGTTAAGGGTAGAAACCCACCAATCATCTTAGGAATAATTAAAGTAAACCTTAATTAATTAATTAATTAAATTTGGAAGATTAATGGAAAATTGAAATTATTAAAGTAGGGATATTATTCAAGAAGATATTTATTCTTTAATTTAAAAATTCCTAAATAAATCACTTCAATAATACTTAAAAAGAAAATTAAAAGAATAATCTAAATTAAATTAAAATTAAATTAAATTAAATTAAATTAAATTAAATTAAATTAAAATTAAATTGAAATTAAATTAAATTAAATTAAATTAAATTAAATTAAAGCAAAAATTAAATTAAATTGAATTAAATTAAATTAAAATCATTTAATAACAAACCTAAATGAAATCATTAAGAATTAAATCTAAAATAACTTGAACACTTATTCCAAACTTAAACTAATTTTTTATAATTAAGTCAAAATTAAAAATTAAATCATTAAGTTTAAATCATTAAAACACGTAATAAGTTGATTTGCCCTTTTAAAGCTCTTGTTGTTATAACTCTTAAATGAAGTATCAAGTAAAGTGTTACCTCACTTAGAGGATATTCAAATGTCCTAGTTCACTGAGCAAAAGAACAAAACTTAAACTCCCGGATGATTAATTCACTTGTATAACTAAATTCTCTTGGACTTAAAACAATCCTAGAGGTATTGAAAAGATGTTTAAGGCTCGTCTTAAGCACTTCCTCAATATGATAGGATGTTTATAAGAACAATTGAATTTAATTGTTCTTTGATGAAGAAAATCGTCCTTAAACCAAAATACAAGAACCTAGACGTCATAGGAGACGACTAGCTATAGGATTAGGACTTTGATAGACAACCAAAACCTTTCCCTTAGCTTTACCTAGGTACTTGTTGAAATATTTAAATGCCTTAACATGTGTTTTAAGTGCAGCTTGGGATGACGGGAAGACTCTCCGGGTACGCTTTTATTTTATTGCAATTTACTTTATTGCAAATGCACTTTACTTTTCTTGCATGATAAACAACTGTTGCATGAAAACCAAAACCTTTAGGATAGTCCCTAAACTGAAACCAAAACTAAATTAAAAATCACTGCAAGATAAAATTCACCTCCACAACATTTCAAAATATAAAACAACTCAAAATTTAATCACAAACAGAACACAAAACTATAATTGCAATTAAATTAAAACGTCGACAATTGCTGTAGGCGACTCCCTTTTCAAAACACTCAACCTAAAAATATGCCGACAACTTCTGGCGACTCCGCTGGGGAATAGTTCCTCTCTCCATTTTGATCAGATGGCTTTGCTTTCATGAATCGGTAGTGAGCCCATGCCCCTAGTGGACCAAACTACCATTCTTCCGTTGGAATACCCCATTCATTTCTGTCTTGAATGAGTATAGCCAACTCCTCTCAGAATTAGGAGCCACTGTTTAGACACCCCTAAACGGAGAGGTTCCGAGATCCTTTTACCTCTTTTCTGAGGTGGGGTGGACCCCCAATAGGTGTTAGTTTAGGAGCGATCCTTCGAGTCGAGAAGTCTTGCATAAGACTTTCTCTTCCTTTCCAATTCTGAATCGGATTCCTTACCTTCTCTACACCTTTGAATATTACGTTCCTAATAAACAAACCCTCTAATGAATGACTCTTTTAACAAATAACTCCTTTTATAAATACATGAACAAAAATGTGTTCGGACTCTTTTCGATTCCTTTCTTTTCGTCCTGATGAGAAGAAGCATAACTTGGGACTGACAATCAAAATCTACCTTGCGAGAAAATGTCTGCCCCAAAGCTGATGTTCTCCTTCACCAATGGACTGGACTTCGCTGTTTACAAAGATGAGCTGCCCGACAATGGGATCATCCGTTTCGGGCAAGGATTCGACAACACAAATGTCAAGATCACTGACGTTACCCTTTTCACACTTACAGACAAAGTGCCTGAAACTGAAAGACCTTTGATCGAATTCGACCTCGAGTCGACTCGAGAGTTCCCTCCCTGCAAAGGGGTCTAGCCGAGAGGAATACTACCGTCCATGGGAGGACCTGCTATCTCTACCCCCACCGGTCTAGTCGTCTCCGCACCTACCCCGGCTTCCGCCAAGCCGAAGGGGAAGGAAATTCAAATTTGTAACGAGCATGTTACCATGAAGGGTACAAATCTCCGTGCGAGACCTTCTATTTTTGAAATTGGGTCCAGCTCAAGGGTTCGACCCCTAACACGGACTCAGAGAAGAAACAGAGGTAGAAAGATTGCCAGAAATGCAGAGCTGCTGAAGTTGCTTTCTTGGAAGAAATCCCTGAGTACACACCACTACCTGAGTACATATCATTGCCTGAGTATACACCGCTTTTGGAAGGAAGTAGATTCCATCCCCTCTCCGCCGCAGCTGACGAGGAAAATTTCCGCAAGATTGCTTCTACATTACCTCGACCCGCATACTATAGCGACAGCCGAAAGAAAAGGGCTAGGATTACACCATTTGCCAGACTACAGACCGTGATAGAGAAGTTAGCAAAGAAAGAGAAATGTCTTGTATCAGAGATTTTAAGAAGAATAGGGCGGGCGCCAGCCAAGTCCCGCCTTGGGCTGCAAGTAGAACCCGTTAGCGCCACAGAAAAGCCGAATAAGAAGATGAAAGCTAGTCCACCTGTTGTTGTTTCAGGTTTACAGATCAGGGAGGATACCACCTTCCAGCATTCAGCCGACAGACCATCCGGTCCTAGGCCTTCCGCTGCGAGAAGGATGGTATGGTTTCCTACTACTGGCCAGTTAAGACCGAAACAACGACCAGAAAAGGAAAGTCTCGTCAGGAGACTCGAATTCGAAGAGAGCGCCACTGCAATGAAGGGGACTCCCAAGAAATAAATCCAACAGCCATCGCATGATAACTGCGAAACCGCACGGAAAAGACCATTGGAAGACGCTATGGAAAAGCTAAGAACCGACATTCAACGATTAGCAAGAGAAAGAGAAGAAAAGTTTGGAGATGAAGTTGACTCGTCGGAGTTCATGGATGACAAATATGTGGAGATCAACATGGTTGAGAAACGAGCATCGTCAGCTTTGCAAGGTGCCCCGGCAGCTGCTGAGAGAGATGAACCGGAAGCATTAAGAGCACAAATTCAAGAAAAAGATGATACAATCTCTCAAATGGCAAAAAGGATGGAAGAGATGGCTGCAACCCTAGCCACTCTTCGCAGTCGGGTTCCACCCCCAGAGAAACGCCTCCGAAGTTATTCATATTACGGACGGAGGAAAAGAGATTACATCCGTTAACGGAGACGATCGGCCGAAGAAAGATTCTACCGAGAATATGATTCCGAGAGAAGGACATCAAGAACATGGTAGAACAACGAGTGCGAGAAGCCTTAGCACGATCTAAGAGCGGAGCATCTATTCAGACGGGTAGACCTTACCCCGAAGAATTTGATGCAGTACGATACCCAAAAGGCTTCGTACCACCTCTGTTCAAGACTTTTGATGGTACCGGAAACCCTCGACAGCACGTTGCACATTTTCGCACTAGTTGTTGTAACGCCGGTGGAAGTGACGCCTTACTCTTCCGACAGTTCGTCAGCAGCCTGTCAGGGATCACTTTCGATTGGTACGCAGAGTTACCGAACGGTTCGGTAAAGACATTTTCAGAATTGGAAAACCTCTTCGTGAAACGGTTTGCTGTAGCTCAGCACCATATCACCATCGGTGACTTAGTGGTGGAGAAACAGAAAGCGAACGAAAATTTAGTGGACTACATACTTCGATGGAGAAATCTAAGCATGAAGTGTGAGCCACTGCTACAAGAGCAGCATGCAGTCGGTATCTTACTTAAAAGCATTCACGGCCCGATAGCACTTCTCCTTAAGGGATTTACGATTAAGACTTTCGAGAAGTTGTTAAGCAAGGCCGGAAGCTTGCAAGAGGAAGCGAAGCAACTAAGTTTCGTCGACAAGACAGACAAACGAAACACCGTGAAGACATTTGAAAAGAAATCCGGGATCGTCGCGGCGGTCGATAAGGGCAAGCGGCCAATGCAAATACGGCGGAGCGGCAGCGGCCTGCCTATCAACAACCTCGGTAGAACTACCAACAACCTCGACCCGGTTATCGGCCAACTCAACAATATGAGCAACCGCCTCGCCCACGGCGCACATTAAAGGAGCTTATAAATAGAGAATATCCATTCAAGAATGAGGCGATGCCAAAGATGTTCCGCGAGTTTGATGAAGACTTCGGATTTTCGACGCCGGAACCCGGGAAGCCGAAGAAGTCAACAAGAAAGACCATCCCAACTACCGCCCTTACCACCGGATGCTTGGACATAAGATAGAGGATTGCATCACCTTTAAAAGTTGGCTTGACAACAATCTCCGAAAAGGGAACATAACGATCCCAAAGGAATACATGAAAGAACCCCCAGAAAGGAGGTTCTGTCAATGTTATTTCAACGGATCCCATTGTTCCGATAGACCGTTACACGACCAATGATGGATGGAGTACCGCTTGGACGAAGTCATCGAAGAAAATTTTGGATCGCATCCAAACCGCTTCGGCGCGTGCTTCAACTCAGAGTTTGAAACTTGTCAAGCCGGCGCTATCGCTTGCAATTGAAGAACCGCCCCAGGAAGAAAAGATCATAGAAAAGAAGGAGATCGTAGAAGAAGAAAAGACCGAGGCTCCTAAGGCTAGACTAGGGGCTGCTTATCCTAGGATGGTTGTTTCCGATTCGGGGGAAAAATTTCTCGAACCTCTGACTCTGTATGATTATTTGCTCGCTCTGGCGGGATTTTATAATGATAAGAGTTATGGCGTTGGCTACGTTTTGACTGTTTCTAACGATTACGTAACTAACGACAACCAATTTAATCCGGATCTCGATTTCGATACCAATAACAATTCTCAAATCATACACAACCTCGACAATCACGATGACAAAGAAGACATTCACCAAGAAGGCTACGAAAGTTCAACAAGCAATGAATCTATTTGTGAATTCCAAGGGACTCCAATCATAATAGAGTTAGAGCTTTCAGATTTTGAAGCGACTCCAGAAGAACCTGTCATGCCGATTCAAAAGGAGACACCAGTAAACTCAGTATCAGATTCAGAAGAAATCATAGAAGTCAACTTAAGGAGCGGAAGGGTTCTACCTCCGAGAATGGGTCCAAAAGACAAAGGAAAGCAGGTGGTTGTTCAGGAAGAATCAACCCCAACAGAAGAATTGCCCATTCAGGAAGAAAGCGAGACACATGGTAACAAAGTGGACTATAACGTGCTAGCCCATCTTACGAAACTACCGACCAAGCCGAGCATCTACGACGCTCTCATCTTATCAAAAGAAATGAGGGAAGCTCGATCAAGGCCTTATTTGATCCGAGAGATTTGTTTAGCTCGGATGGCCGGAGATTCCTTAGACGAGGTTTGCTCGTTCTAGGAACGACGAGGTGTTACCTTCACGGACGATGATCTATCGCTTGGGACGGCCGATCACAACCGACCGTTGTACATTTCGATTACTAATCGGAAAATTTACGCTCTCCGGAGTATTGGTGGATCCGGGAGCATCGATCAACATAATGAATCTTCGGACGCTAGCATACTTGGAAATTGATGCTCGCGAGCTTGAAGCGGACAAGATGTTACTAAGAGGATTCAACCAGAAAGGAGAAAGAGCCCTTGGATCAATAACACTTTTGATGAAGACCGGTGACTTAGCAAAGACAACCGCAAAATTCCACATAATTGACTCTGAGACATCGTTCAATGCTCTACTGGGCCGGCCATGGATCCATGAAAACCGGATGGTACCATCGTCTACGCATCGGTGCATAAAATACTACGAAGGAGGAGAACGAGTGCATTAAAGGTGATTTGCAACCTTTCTCCGTACATGAGATTGGAATCCATGAAGATGCGGCATATTACGCACCTCCGAAGAAAATAATCTTCTCCGAAACACCGTGCCAAATGAAGCAAAAGAAATTCGAGACAATGAAGAACTCGAAGTTCTAGTCCAACGAGTCACTTACCACTCCCTTACGGCGAGATGGTGAAGGTTTCTCCGAACTCGCATCCGAGGTCGAGGCCGGGGACGAGGTCGTGGAAGAGACACTGGGACGATTGGACGAGAAAAGCCGATGATCAACGTTGATTGGGAGAACAGCTCTGAGGAAGAAGAGGAAGTCAAGAAAGAAGAAGCTACTATAAACCGTAAGAAACCACAATTCAAGATTTCTCTCGAAGATGAGAAGAACGAAGAATACAAATCGATGTACGAGAAGATTAACCACTATGTACACACTATGACCCTGACCCCGATCCAGTCTAATAAGATCGAGGGTATGGTGGTCAAAGAAGTACATAGCAGCGGTGCAAAGCCAATCAAATTTTACCGCGGCACTTCTTCTTCTAATACTGAAAACGATGTACAATTTGAAGATGTCACTTCTTCCGAATTAATGGAATTACCTTTTGAGTGGTACTCTCCCTGTGTTCAAAACTTAATTCAGCGTGGTGTCTTACCTCGACAATGGACAAAAGGCCGATCACAACACTTCGAAAAATTATGGAATAATGTCGGTCGGCCTCCCAATTCAAAACATGGTCTCGGATTCGGCACAGTAGGTTCAGTTGACGATACGGAATTTTGTTTGCTTGTCACTTGCGAACCTAATGAAGACTGCTTGGAAGCTTCAGAGGACCTCGAGGATCTACCAATTGGAGACGCTCCACCAGAATTTGAAGAAGAAATCAAATCTACAATAGATGAGTTAATGGAAGTTAACTTAGGTACTAGCGAAAAGCCTAGACCAACCTTTGTTAGCTCCTTACTCAATAAAGAAGATTCCGAGGAAATGATCAAGCTATTAATGGAATTCAAGGACTGTTTTGCTTGGAGTTACGACGAAATGCCGGGATTAGCTCCAGAAGTCGCAGTTCACAGGCTAAGAGTGGATCCTACTTCCGTTCCAGTCAGACAAGCTTCCAGAAGAATGCGTTTGGAAATTGAACAACAAGTAATAGCTGAAGCTAAGAAGCTAATCGACGTTAAATTTGTCCATGAAGAACAATACCCTACTTGGCTAGCCAACGTGGTACCAGTTAGAAAGAAAAATGGTCAGATCAGAATCTACGTGGATTTCAGAGACTTGAACAAAGCATGCCCAAAGGATGAATTTCCACTACCAATTCCAGAGTTAATGATCGACATCGCTTCGACACATGAAATATTCTCTTTCATGGATGGATCTTCAGGATACAACCAGATAAAGATGGCACCAGAAGATGAAAAGCTCACGGCATTCAGAACACCAATCGGAGTGTATTGCTACACGGTAATGCCATTCGGACTAAAGAACGCAGAAGCAACATACCAAAGAGCAATGACAAAGATTTTTGATGAGCTCATTCACAACCAAGTCGAGTGCTATGTGGATGATGTGGTCATCAAAAGCAAACTGAAGGAGGATCACCTGTATGATTTGAGAATTGTCTTCGAGCGACTAAGGCAATACAACCTTAAGATGAATCCCTTAAAATGCGCCTTCGGCGTTACCTCCGGGAAATTCTTAGGATTTGTTGTCCAACATCGTGGGATTGAAATTGATCCGGAAAAGATTAAAGCTATCTTAGAAATGCCGCCTCCCAAAACCTTAAAACAGCTACGATCCTTTCAAGGGAAACTGGCATATCTTCGAAGCTTTATTTCGAACTTGTCAGGTAGGTGTCAACCCTTCTCGGCATTAGTTAAAAAGGACGCCAAATTCATTTGGGAAGAGAAATGTCAACGGACCTTCGAGGACATTAAACAATACTTAATGACACCTCCTGTCTTAGCAGCCCCAGTCTCAGGTAGACCGTTGATACTTTATACCACGGCTCTAGACGACTCCTTGGAGCCTCGCTAGCCCGGGTCGATGATGAGGGAAAAGAAAATGCTCTCTACTACTTAAACCGTCGTTTGATTCCGATGGAAGTAAAGTATCCTCCGATTGAGAAGCATTGTTTGGCCTCGATCTTCGCCGCACGAAACTCGGGCATTACATGCTCTCTCATAAGGTCAACCTTATCTCGAAAGTTAATCCGTTGCAATATTTGATGACCCGTCCAACACTTTCTGGCAGACTTGCCAAGTGGTCGATGATACTATTGAAATTCGACATAACTTCCGTTCCTCTTCGTGCCGTAAAGGGACAAGTGCTAGCTGACTTCCTTGCGGCACACCCTTCTGCGGCGGATTTGCCTCTCGACGACGATTTGCACGACGAACGGATAATGAGCCTAGAAGACAACGATGATCGACGTTGGGAACTATACTTCGACGGAGCGTCCTCGGCACGAAAAGACAAAGAATTGCAAACGATAGTGCCGTGTAAGGCGAGAATCGGACTAATCTTTATAACACCGGAGTGGGGGATGTTAAGATATTCCTACCACTTAACAGAGCCGTGCACAAACAACGAGGCAGAATACGAGGCCCTCATAACAGGACTAGAACTGACCATTCAAATGGGAATAATGGGTATCAACATCTACGGAGATTCTCAGTTGATCATTCAACAGGTCGCAAGACAATACAGAATCTTAACGCCAAGACTCGAGCAATACTTTCAGTATGCCATGAAACTGTTAGAACAAATTCCGAATGTAACAATCTACAAGATCCCTAGAAGAGAAAATGCTCTCGCGGATGCGCTAGCTCGCCTTGCAAAAGAATTTGCCTGCTTACAAGATGAGTCAGTTGAGGTGTCAGTTCAAGGACGACAGGTCCTATCACAGCTCGACATGGATATGATACAGAAATCAGAAAAAGCAGAAGAATCAGTTGCAGCAGTGACGGAAAACACAGAAGATTGGCGTCAACCGCTAATAGACTACCTGCAAACAGGGAAATTACCAGACGATAAGTCATTAGCCCATCAAATCAAGAAAAGAACTCTGTCTTACGCATTAATAAACAATACATTATACAGAAGGTCTTTTGATCAGACGTGGTTAAGATGCCTGAACGGGTCCGAAGCTCGTGAAATTGTCAAAGAAGTGCATTCAGGACTTTGTGGCGCTCATCAGTCGGGTCCGAAAATGAAAATGAAAATTAAAAGACTAGGGTACTACTGGCCCTCGATGATGACCGATTGCATGAAGATTGCCAAAAGTTGTCACCGGTGCCGAGTGCACGGAGTGGTTCTACACCAACCTCCAAATGTGCTACATCCGACAATTGCGTCGTGGCCATTTGAGTGTTGGGGCACGGATATAGTGGGTCCGATAGAACCACATTCTTCGAGAGGACATCGCTTCATCCTTGCGGCTACGGACTACTTTTCTAAATGGGCGAGCAGTTCCACTCAGAGAAGTAAAGGCACACCACGTGCTACAGTTTTTCAAAAATCAAGTCGTCTACCGTTTCGGAGTACCGCGCAGAATCATTTCGGATAATGGGTCCGCATTCAGAAGCACAAAAATCAATAATTTTGTCAGAAGACATGGAATCGATTGGCGATACTCAACAATCTACTACCCAAGAGCAAAAGGCTTGGCTGAGGCTTTTAATAAAACTCTCGTTCAAATCTTTAAGAAAACTTTGGACGACAACAAGAGAAATTGGCACGAGAAGTTGTTAGAAGCCTTATGGGCCTACAGGACAACTTTCAGGACTCCTACTCAGTCTACGCCTTATGCTTTAGTATACGGGTCCGAGGAAGTGTTACCATTGGAAGTCCAGCTTCCATCACTCAGGGTTCCAGTTGCAAATAAAATTACTACAGAAGAAAATGCCAGATTATGACTGGAAGAACTGGAAAACTTGGAAGGAAAAAGACTTGCAAGTACAACAAAATTTGGAACTCGTACCAAGCTAAGATGATCCGAGCCCATGATAAACCGGTCCACCCAAGAACTTTCAAAGCTGGTGACTTAGTTCTTGTTCTCAGAAGACCTATTCATGCACATCGCAAGATAGGAGGCAAATTTGAACCGACTTGGGAAGGGCCGTTTGTAGTTGAGGTAGTCTACTCAGGAGGCTCATACCAACTTGTGAATTTCCAAGGAGAACGACAAATGCTCCCAATCAATGGACGATATTTGAAGAAGTATTACGCAACCTGATGTTTCGAAGGGTGGCCTCTAAAATAAAGTCTTATCCCTAGAAACACGGGTGAGGCAATCACTTTGTGACTGGGTCCGAACCCAAAAACATAAAATGGATAAAATAAAATATGTGCTAAAAATGAAATACGTGAAATCATAATAATAAAGTTTTACCCTTCCTTTCAAATCAAATCTTTTTCCTGATCTTTCTTTATCTTTTCCTGCTTTCCTTAAAAATTAAAATTGGAATAGGTGAATAAGAATCATCAGTGATAAATACTTTCTTAATGTTCTTGTTCTTAGTACAGCCCCTGATCCTTTCCTTATTTTCTTCGCAGGGAAATGTCGAACGGGCGGTTGGTCCTAAACTTTAAAAATGGCGTGAGTCTCGCACTCGATGAAAAGAGGGTGAAGGATGGAGCAGTGATAGAAATTGATTCTGACTTCACACCAGCCAGCCTACGAGTATGAAGAAAATGACCGGGTCCCAGTGGACCGAGAGGAGC
Organism: Papilionanthe hookeriana x Papilionanthe teres; assembly: GCA_022702705.1. NCBI lineage: Eukaryota > Viridiplantae > Streptophyta > Magnoliopsida > Asparagales > Orchidaceae > Papilionanthe > Papilionanthe hookeriana x Papilionanthe teres. The sequence goes on along the minus strand of CM040435.1, from coordinate 76,051,546 downwards.
TTCATAGCCGGACAGGTAATGAAGATGGGTGGCCCAAGCCGCCAATCCAGCAACAAGAAAAGAAAGACAAACACCGAGGAAAGCAAGAAAATCAAGTCAGTAATTGCCACGGCAGAGGGCAGGCTCGTCAGCGCCGCGCCCGCAGAAATTCAAGAAGTGAGGAGAGCTACGCTCACTGCTACTCAAAGAAGGAATAAAAATCGCCGTATCCGTAAGATGTTGACTAAACTTGCAGCAGATGAACACGAGGAAACAGCCACCTTCGCAGACACACACATTTCAAAGATACCGATTCGTCAGGAACCAGAAAGAAGAAAGTCAACGCCGAGAGAATCAGAACAGATCGAAAAAGTGCCAAGAAGAACAAAGATAGAATCAGTGCCTCGATGCCGGACAGAGATACCATATCTGAAGAACCTTGTTGCGGAAGCAACCCCAGAGGATGTCCCGACAGAGACAATCCCCGAGCCAAGGTATGCAGGAGAACGTGACGGGATTGAGCCATACATCCCACAATACGTTACTAGGCCTCGTCACTTGCAGATCATCCCAGAATATGAACTAGAAAGAATGCAAAATGTTGAGAAGAAAACTTTCGAATACTTTGAAAGGATTAGAGGCGAGAAGAATCAACATTTTGGAAGGCCTCGAGTTACACACGGTGTATTCTCAAAGTACGAGCAACAGCAGATTGTGGATTGCATTCTAGAAATTCAGAAGATGGGTCGAGCAGGCCGTCTGAGAGAAAAGACTTATTCGGAACCCCGAAAATGGATGTCAGGGAAAGGAAGAGTCACAATACAATGCGGATGTTGCTATAACTTCGCAGAGGACGAAAAGGAAATCCACCGGGGATACTCCGTCACGGTGAGGTGGATCCAATGCCGAGAATAATTAAAAGAATGGTGAAAAGAATGATAACGTGGAGGGTATCGCTAACGTGACCGCATACCCACGATGTTGCATCATCAACATTTATCGGAAGGGCGACCGCATACCTCCACACATAGACCACCACGACTTTGTCGGACCTTTACGCACGGTTTCGTTCGTTAACCAATGCAATATCATGTTCGGATCCGACCTTCGGATAGCGAGGCCCGGGTAAGTTCCGAGGGCCGGTGGAGATACCACTTCCGGTAGGTTCCGTCATGATATTACAAGGAAATGGAGCAGACATCGCAAGACATTGTATACCGGGAGTACCGATGGAGCGGATCTCCGTCACTTTTAGAAGGATGGATGACGAAAAGGCGCCTTACCACTTCCGACCGGATCCCAAATTGGAGAGTCTCCGGCCTACGAGCTGTGAGTTACACGGGAAATAGCACACCTCCAATGCACATCCATGCGGCATTCCTACCAAGGATGGCTTGGAAGGTGATGTTATTGACCGTGTATCTCATTATTCAGACATGGATTTAACAGACACTTTTTGGATGGATCAACAAGGATCATACATAGTCCGTTTTGAGTCATGGATTGTATGAGAAATATTTCAGATCAAGTTGTATGATGTATCTTCAATAAGATTGGAATGAAAGTGACCATGTCACATTTTGCCTTCACCTCTTTTTGTGCAAATTGACTGGGAAACGCCATTAAAGTTAAATGAACTTCGAACAAAGAACAGAAAAGAGAAAGAAAATAAATAAGTTATCTCTTCATAAAAATCCAAACATTAAAAAGAATTTCAAATCCACATGAACACCAAATTAACCATAAAAAAAAATGGGATAGTTAAATAACAAAGAAAACAAATCTAAAGCTCAAATTGAATTCCAGTTTAAGTCCATCTTTTCAGATCCTCCAATCCTTCCTCAAATCAAGATCTATTCCAGACCTCCTTTGAAACCCTCTCTCGGGATGATTTCAGAATCACGAAGAATTTTCAATTTGATTCGAATGGCATGGGTTCATACCCTTCGCCAAGTAATCAGACTTTGATTGATTCCCATGGGATATGGAACACTTTCATATCTCATTTCAATCTCAGCATTCGGGATAGGCTTCCGCCCTACTCCCATCTCGACGATCTCAGCATTCGGGATAGGCTTCCGCCCTACTCCCATCTCGGCAATTCTCGGCATTTGGGATAGGCTTCGGCCATACTCCCATGTCGACGATCTCGGCATTTGGGATAGGCTTCCGCCCTACTCCCATCTCGGACAATCTCGGCATTCGGGATAGGCTTCCGCCCTACTCCCATATCGGCGGTTCTCGGCATTCGGGATAGGCTTCCGCCCTACTCCCATCTCGGCAATTCTCGGCATTCGGGATAAGCTCCGCCCTACTCCCATCTCGGCAGCTTCTCGGCAATTCTCGGCATATTCTCCGCATTTCTCGACATTCTCGGCAATTCTCGGCACTCGGGATAGGCACGGTCCTACTCCTTTTCCAGCAATCTCAAAATTTGATCCTCTCGACAAGAAATTGAAATTAAAGCACTCGCGTTTCGGATAGGCTTTGTCCTATTCTTCCTCGGCATTTGGAATAGGTTCAGTCCTGCTTCCTTCTCAGCATACAAATGCATTCGGGTGGGCCTTAGCCCTACTCTTTTCTCTGCATACAATCAAAATTGAAACTCAAATAAAAATTCAAACTCATAATTAAAACTTGAAACAGAAAATGAAACGAATCTAAGATCCAATCTTTTGAAATCTTATGATCTGAAATTCACCTCATTTTTCCCCAGCGAGAGTTCTGGAATCTTCAGTCTTGGAGATTTACCTGATACTCCCTAGCGAAAATTCTTCTACTTCGTCCTAAGTTTGTCACTTGGACAAATGTGTTGGTTTTGTTGATCTCTTCGGTCAACGCTAATACGCGCGGTGTGCTTGGTTAGCACACCACACCTATTGGGGGTCCATTTGTTGACCTCATTTTGATGAGGTCTTCTCTTCCCTCTTTAGTGTCTAGGATCTAGCCTTAGGCTTTTCCTTTGACTATCTTAGAGGACTAGAATTGAGACCCATCCCTTAGAAATTTAAAAACACCTCTTAACTCCCTGCAAACCCCATAATCTTGATTGTAGACCCCTAATCACCTAGAGGGTTGAGATCAAAAGTGAAGGTTTAAAGGATGAGTTCCCTATAGGACTCTTTGGCCTTAGGACCACCCTGGGTGGCTTGGTGCAGTGAGGGTTGACTTACACACTCACTACACTCATACTCTACACTCTCACACACACAATCCAAATCCTAAAACCACACCCATACCCAACTTGACTCCTTGACTCATGTAGGTAATTCATATGGATGGACCTTAACCCCTAAGCTCCTGGCTAAGAGGTTAGGAACAACATAGTGAATGCCTCAAATGAGTCCTCTCATGGCTCATATAGGCTTAATATGGCTTCATGGCTCAATCAAAGTGATTCCATTTCACTCATATTTGATCAATCTTCATTCTTCTAAAATTTCAATTTTTGCCCCCAGGGACCCTACACATATCAAACCTACCAAAAGCCCTTAGAATTTGCCCAAATCCTCCAAAATTTCCAAATCACCCAAAATTCCCCAAAATTAACCTTGAACATTTACTCACCAATCAAATTGATCATCCATAGCCAAAAATACCAAAAATTCCAAAAATACCCCCAATACCCTCCAAATACCTAAAATGCCCCTCTTAGCCAAAAAAATCAAAATTCAGAAAATTCCCAAAAAATTCCAAAAAATCCCAAATATTCCCAAGTTCATTTTGTCCAACTACACCATGGGCCAATTTTGTCAATTTACCCCACTTTTACCAAAACCCCAATTTAGCCCATTCTTAACCCAAGTGAACCCAATGTCAAACCAAATCTACCCAATTGAACCCAATTTCGGTCCAATTCAATTCTAAACTTCAAATTAATATCCACAATATCAATCTAGACCAAATCCAAGTCCAATTTGATTGACATTTGAATTCAATTTCACTTTTGACCTTAAAGCCCAATTTGGACCCATGACCAAACTTAGCCCAAACCAAACCAATTCAACTCCAATTGACCCCAAACCTTTTCCAAACCTTCCCTAACATCCCCAAAAACAAAAAACTAACATGATTTGCCCAAAATTTGGACCCAAACCCACTCAAATTCAACCCAAAACCAAAAAGCCCAATTTTGACCTAAACCCAAACCTAACCCAAATAAGCCCAAGTCCCAAAACCAAAACCCAACCAAAGTTAAAACCTCTTTGAAACACTCCCATAAACATTTCCCAACATTAATTTTACATCAATTTAAACATTAGCCCAACATTGGCCCAAATTAGCCCAATTTGACCTACATTGGCCCATTTACCAAATGAACCCAAATTCAACCCAATTCAATTCCAAACCACCTCAAATTTGCTTCAAATCATTCAAGACACATCCTTAAACTAAATTCAACATTTATTTTGCATGGCCCTTTACAAAATTTTTCATCTAAAAGCCCATTGCTAAACATAAAGGCCCACTTCCACCAAATTCAAAAGCCCAAATCAATCTAAAGCCCACATGACACTTTCCCTCATCACACATTCAATTTAAAATCATTCCTAAAGTCCTAATTTATCAATTAAACAATTCCAAATCAAGCCTCATAACAATTCCCATCAAAATGCCAAAATTCACAAAATCCTTTTTTCATGAAAGTTGACCAAGCTCTTGCCAAGCCACATGGAGCCATGAAGCCACATGCAAGCCATTGGCAAGCTATGAGGATCTCTAAGTTGTCAACCCTCCTTAAATGGCAAAAGGAGGAGGTCCTTTAAGCACCTCCTAAAAGTAATTAACCTTAAACATGTTTCACCTCAACCCAAATTTAATCCAAATATATTTGGATAAGGACTTCTCCATGCCATACAAGTTGATTCCTTTGACTCCCCACAACACCCAAAGCCACCTTGAAGGGTGAACCAAGCCCAAAAGATAGACTTGACCAAATCAAGCCAAAATTGGCCTTCCCCCATGCCATTTTAATCCAAGCTTTTGACACATGGCAAAGCTTAATTGCCTACACAAAACCCCAGCCCTGACCCACCTGAACTTGAGGGTGACCCTTGCTCGCGGGCCAACCGCTCGGATCGCCGGAAAACACCATGGCCGAGACCTCGGGAGGAGCCAAATTTTGGAATTCCACCTTGCTTGAGCTGCCTCACTCCAAATGGCCATTGCAGTTGTTCTTCTCCTCACCGGAGCAGGTCGATACCAACCCTTAAACCCCCACGGGAGGCCCTCCAGCCTCTCCTATTTAAACACCCCCTCCTCTCGGCCAAGAGAGGTGCTGAACCAAACCTTACTGAAACCCTGCCAAAATCATCCCAGACCACTCTCTACACATAGAGAACTTGATCCCCACTGAAATCCCCCTGCCATTCCCTCTCTGTGAGCTCAATTTCAGAGTTGAAATCCAAGCCCAAAACCAGGACACTTCACCACAGTGAGTCAATCTTCAAATTGATTGACTCTACACCTTAACCAGACCAAGAAGAGAAGTTTCCCAGCAAAAGCCCCCTCACCAGGCCAGCCATTGCTTCCAGCCTCCAAGCTTTGTGATCGGCTGTGGTCACTTTTGTACCTAGGCAATTCACCAGGCCAAGAGACTTCATCTGGAGCTTCCTTGGACCTAATCGAATACAACCCTCAGATTGAAGCTTCACTTCTCTGAGCAAAGGTATGGACTCACTCTTCTTCCCGAGCTTCCAGAGATTCTCCATTTAGTTTGAGTCAATTTCAATGCATGTTTACCATATGGATGTGTTCGTCTCTTCAAGACGAATCCATAGAGCATAAGAACACAAAAATCCGTTGAGAATCGAGTGAGAAATTAGGGTTAGAAGGTCTACGGACACGGGTTCACACCAGTCGTAGACGATGACTGGGAGCCGTTGGATCGCACGTGTATCGGATGGACGGCTCGGATCGCGTCGGACTAGAAGATGTTACGTGAAAGGCGGGTCCCGGGACGGCTGAGTCAGATGGCGGCGCCGAATCAGGAGACGACGCGTGGAGCTTCGGAGACGCCGAGGTTGAGTCAGCGCCGCGTGGATAAGTAGGAAAATAGGCTATTTTTCTATTTATTTAATTACCAGAACTTCAAAAATTCATAACTTTGTGTAGAAAAATCCTAAAAATAAAATAATAATACCCTCTTGCTCAGTGAACAGAGGAAAATAATGTGGAAAAGAAATCAAGTAATTTCATTAGGTATTCTATTTTTAATGATTTATTTACTCTCTGCATTGTTTTAATTCTCCATTTTCATAGGCAATTCATCATGGCATGAGACTATAGGGCTTTTGAAGCCTCTGAACTTGGGAACATTCCCTAAATTTTCCAAGGTCAGACGCCATCCCTATGAAAAGTTATTGATTTTTCAAGTTCATGTTACTGTTTTGAGTATTTTTATTCCAATAATTAGCATGTTGAGAAATAAATTCTAGAAAAATTTGGTGATGTTTCTTGTGATGAGAGGGACCTAGGAAAAATAAGTTTTGAGTTAATTCACTTTGAACAACGCTAATTGGCCTAAATACCCAAAATTGAACTTTAATTAATTAGGGTTAACCATTCATCAAATTAACTTAAAAACAATTCTCTACTGTCCTCTAGGGATAGGAGAACACCACATAAAAATTTGAAACCAATTGGACTTGATTAACCCCACCAAATGGGTTGATTAAGCCTCTTAAGCAAAAATGGGTAAAATTAAACTTTAAAAATTCATAACTCACAAAATACTTTTCAAAATTTCACAAAAATGGTTTTGAAGCTTCTCTGATATCAGAGGAACTTAGGAAAATTAAAATTATAATTTTCTAAAAAAGTTGATTTTTATCATTATTTTAATATTTTTAATAATTAAAAAATAATAAAAATTATAAAAATATTAAAAATCAACAAAATGTCACATTTTGAATTCTAATCATTTAGGAACAAACCAAATATTTTTCTTATGTCCCTAGGGTAAGATATTGAATTTTAAAGGCTTAATGTAATTTTTAATATTAAAAAATGTATTTTCCAACCTTTTCACTAAAATAATTCTAATAAATCAAAGAAAAATCAGAAAAATATAAAATTTGTTTCTCTAAACTCCTTGAGATCAAAGAGATTTAATAAAAATATAAAATCCATTTTTCAACTTTAATTTTATTTTAAAATTACTTAATACTCCAAAAATCAAAATAATTCTAATAAATAAAATATAATTCAAAAAATCACTAAAATTGGTCCAAATGGTCCACTAGTCATTAGGAATATCCCATAATTTTCTTAAGGATAGAAACATTTTCTTGGTCATGTTATTGAATTTTCCTTGAAAATCCCTATTTTCCATTAAAAATAATTACATAAATAAATTAAATACAGAAAAATCGCATTTTCTCCTCTAATGTCTTAATTGACATGTAAGTGAGGTCACATAAAAATTTCAAGTTCATTTGAGCTTAATTTAGTGAGTTATAGAATTATTAAGCTTGAAGGGCAAAATGGTAATTAAAATTTTCGACCTTTAATTAAAATTTTAGGATTAATCAAAAAGGGGAGGGTAAAATATTTGATTTAAACTGAATTTGGATGATTGAAACTTAAATGGTTAAGGGTAGAAACCCACCAATCATCTTAGGAATAATTAAAGTAAACCTTAATTAATTAATTAATTAAATTTGAAAGATTAATGGAAAATTGAAATTATTAAAGTAGGGATATTATTCAAGAAGATATTTATTCTTTAATTTAAAAATCCCTAAATAAATCACTTCAATAATACTTAAAAAGAAAATTAAAAGAATAATCTAAATTAAATTAAAATTAAATTAAATTAAATTAAATTTAAATTAAATTAAATTTAAATTTAATTGAAATTAAATTGAAATTAAATTAAATTAAATTAAATTAAATTAAATCAAAAATTAAATTAAATTGAATTAAATTAAATTAAAATCATTTAATAACAAACCTAAATGAAATCATTAAAAATTAAATCTAAAATAACTCGAACAACTTATTCCAAACTTAAACTAATTTTTTATAATTAAGTCAAAATTAAAAATTAAATCATTAAGTTTAAATCATTAAAACACTTAATAAGTTGATTTGCCCTTTTAAAGCTCTTGTTGTTATAACTCTTAAATGAAGTATTAAATAAAGTGTTACCTCACTTATAGGATATTCAAATGTCCTAGTTCACTGAGCAAAAGAACAAAACTTAAACTCCCGGATGATTAATTCACTTGTATAATTAAATTCTCTTGGACTTAAAACAATCCTAGAGGTATTGAAAAGATGTTTAAGACTCGTCTTAAGCACTTCCTCAATATGATAGGATGTTTATAAGAACAATTGAATTTAATTGTTCTTTGATGAAGAAAATCGTCCTTAAACCAAAATACAAGAACCTAGACGTCATAGGAGATGACTAGCTATAGAATTAGGACTTTGATAGACAACTAAAACCTTTCCCTTAGCTTTACCTAGGTACTTGTTGAAATATTTAAATGCCTTAACATGTGTTTTAAGTGCAGCTTGGGATGACGGGAAGACTCTCCGGGTACGCTTTTATTTTATTGCAATTTACTTTATTGCAAATGCACTTTACTTTTCTTGCATGATAAACAACTGTTGCATGAAAACCAAAACCTTTAGGATAGTCCCTAAACTGAAACCAAAACTAAATTAAAAATCAACCGCAAGATAAAATTCACCGCCACAACATTTCAAAATATAAAACAACTCAAAATTTAATCACAAAACGGAACACAAAACTATAATTGCAATTAAATTAAAACGTCTCGTTGAATGATCGGGAATACCTCGGATGATGTAACCCACGTGTTGCGAAAGGGATTTCCCGCGGTCTAAATGAAGGTGTGGAACTCATTCGGTTGAGTTTAGCAAATTCATACGGACTAAGTGAATTCGATGAAAATAACGGTGCGGGATGACGGAACCGTGGGATCTTAATCGGTTCCGTTTAATCAACTTTAAGATTTGTCTTAATTAAAATATTAAAAAACACTTGGATTTTAAGATTTTCTCTAAACCGAAACACTTCTCTCATCTCCTGATTTATGACTTCTAAAACTAAACCTCTGTAACAACAAGGAGTTCGAAGCATGGTGGGCAGCACGTACCATCGTCATCAGCAAAACTCAGATCTACATCAACTAAACTTTCTTAGATTTAAATAACAAAGCCATAGGATTTTGAGGTAGTTTGCCTAGTGCAACATAAATCCTCAACTCTTCGTTAGGCATTTGCATGATCATGTCATGTAAATTAAGCCCTAACTAGTCTTAGCACTCCGAGGTAGTCGTTCGGTACGACATAAACCCTCACATTTTCTAGGCTGATTGTATGATTATGTCATACGAATATAAGTCCTAATTAACTAAAATTAGCAAGATTGAAATATAAGATAATATTAGGATTTTCCCAAATCTAAGCCAAACAATAGGATAGTTTGGGAAGTTGCCAAGATTCTTCTTGGATCCTCAGCTCCTCCTACTTCTCTTCCTTTGGATTCTCAAAAATAAATTGTTCCAAATTTTGAGTCATTCCCTTTTGAATTTCCAAAATCCAATCCTTTGAAAGCCTTAAACTTTGAAATTTCTTGAGAGCAAAACCACTGATCATTATCGAGAGTTTTCTTAAGTGTTTTCAGACATTTAAGATGTAATTAACTATAGGGGCTTCCCCTTATAGGGAACTTTAAGAACCCAAGCAATATAAATCCTGCTTAATTCATTTATATTAAGCAGGGGAACTTGTCAGCTTATAAAATTGGTTCGCAGACCAAACGGATGTCACAAATCTTCTAGTTTATTTAATCGAGCCCCATCGTCAAGCAGTGTCTATTCTTCGGATAGGTACACGGTTTGTGATGCGGTGCTCGTTTATATAAACTATTTGGGATGTGACATCGGTTTGATTTCATATCTTAAAACTTTCAAATTTAAAATTATTTTCAAAATCAAATACTACTTTTCAAATTATATATTTAAATTAAATTTAAAATTCGCTGACAATTCCTGTAGGTGACCCCCTTTTCAAAACACTCAACCTAAAAATATGCCGACAAGGACAGGACGGGCGCCAGCTAAATCCCGCCTCAGACCGCGAATAGAGCCTGTTGCTGCCACAGAGAAACCAGAGAAGAAGATAAAAGCCAGTTCACCCGTTGTTGTATCGGGTCTACAAATTAGGGAGGATACCACCTTCCAGCATATAGCCAACTGATCATCCGGTCCTAGGCTTCCGGCTGCAAGAAGGATGGTATGGCGACCTAATACTGGTGAGCTAAGACCAAAACAATGTCCTGAGAAGAAAAGTCTCGTCAGGAGACTTGAATCAGAAGAAAGTGCTACTGAAATGAAGGGGACTCCCGGAAAGGAAGTTCAACAACCGTCACGAGACAACTGCGAGACCGTGCGGAAAAGGCCACTAGAGGACGCCATGGAAAAATTAAGGACCGATATCCGACGGTTAGCAAAAGGAAGAGAAGAAGAACTAGGAGATGAAGTTCACTCATCAGAGTTCATGGATGAGGAGTATGCCGAGATCAACATGGTTGAGACACGAGCATCATCAGCTTCGCAAGGTGCTTCGGCAGCTGCAAAAGAGATGAACCGGAAGTGTTGAGAGCACAGCTTCGGGAAAGAGATGATACAATTTCCCATATGGCAAAGAGGATGGAAGAGATGGTTGCTGCCCTAGCCACTCTCCAGAGTCAGGTACAACCTCAGAAAGAGACACCCCCAGAAATTATCCATATTGCAAATGGAGGAAAAGAGATCACATCCGTCAACGGAGACGAACAACCAAAGAAAGATCCTACATAAAGCATGATTCCAGAAAAGGACATTAAAAGCATGGTAGAACAGCATGTGCGAGAAGCCCTAGCACAATCCGAGAGTGGAGCATCTATTCAGATGGGTAGACCTTACCCCGAAGAGTTCGATGTTGTCCAATACCCAAAAGGCTTCGTACCACCTCTGTTTAAGACTTTTGATGGAACAGGAAACCCTCGGCAGCATGTCGCACATTTTCGTGCTAGTTGCTGCAATATAGGTGGGAGCGACGCTTTACTCTTCAGACAGTTCGTTAGCAGTTTATCAGGGATTGCCTTCGACTGGTACGCAGAATTACCGAATGGTTCAGTAAAGACCTTTTCAGAACTGGAGAATCTCTTCGTTAAGCGATTTGTCGGGGCGCAGCACCACATCACTATCGGTGATCTAGTGGTGGAGCAACAGAAGCCGAATGAGACTTTAGTGGATTACATACTTCGATGGAGAAACTTAAGCATAAAGTGTGAACCACAACTTCAAGAACAACATGCAGTCGACATCCTACTTAAAAGTATCCATGGCTCGATAGCACTTCTCCTTAAAGGATTTACAATCAAGACTTTCGAGAAGTTGCTTAGCAAGGCTGGGAGCTTGCAAGAAGAGACAAAGAAGTTAAGTTTCGTGGACAAGAACGATAAGCAGAACCCCGTGAAAATGTTCGAAAAGAAATCTGGAATCGTCGCGGCAGTAGATAAGGGCAAACAACCGGTTCAGATACAGTCAGAGCGACTGCAGCCTAGTTACCAACCACCGCAACGAACATACCAACAACCTCAGCAGGGCTATCAGCAACCTCAGCAGGGTTATCAGCAACCTCGTCCGAGCTATCGATCACCTCGACATTATGAACAACCGCCTCATTCTTCACGTACTTTAAGAGAACTTCTAAATAGAGAATATCCATTCAAAGCCGGAAGCGATAGCGAAGATGTTCAGCGACTTAATAAAGACACCGGATTTTCGATTGCCGCGAGCCCAAGAAGCCAGAGGAAGTCGATAAGAAAGATCATCCGAACTATTGCCCTATCACCAGATGCTCGGACACAAGATAGAGGATTGTATCACTTTCAAGAGTTGGCTTGATGACAATCTCCGGAGGGGGAACATAACGATCCCAAAGGAATACATGAAGGAACCCCAAAAAGGAGGTTCCATCAATGTTATTTCAACGGATCCCATTGTTCCGATAGACCCTTACACGACTAACGATGGATGGAGTACTGTCTGGACAAAGTCTTCAAAGAAAATTTTGGATCACATCCAGGCTGCTTTGGTACGCGCTTCAACTCAGAGTTTAAAACCTGTCGAGCCGGCACTATCACTTGCGATTGAAGAACCACCCCAGAAGGAGGATAAGATCGTAGAAGAAAAGAAGACCGAGGCTCCGAAGGGTAGACTAGCGGCTGCTTATCCTAGGATGGTTGTTTCCGATTCGGGGGAGAAATTCCTCGAACTCCTGACTCTGTAGATTAGCTGCTCTCCCGGCGGGATCTTATATTGATAAGGGTTATGGCGTTGGCTACGTTTTGGTTGTTTCTAACGATTACGTAACTAGCGACAACCGGCTTAATCTGGATCTCGATTCCAATACAAATAACGATTCTCAAATCATACACAACCTCGACGACCACGATGAAGAAGATGTTCACAAAGGAGGCAACGAAAGCTCGACAAGAAACGAGTCCATTTATGAATTCCGAGGAGCTCCGATCACGATAGAATTAGAACCATCAGACACCGAATAAACTTCAGAAGAGCCAGTGGTTCCAATTTAAGAGGATACACCGGCAGATTCAACACCGAATTCAGAAGAGATAACTGAAGTAAATTTAAGAAGTGGAAAAGTTTTACCTCCGAGGATGGGTCCAAAGGATAAAGGAAAGCAGGTGGTTTCTCAGGAAAAGCCAACACCGCAGAGGAATTGCCCATTCGGGAAGAAAATGAAGAACATGGTAATAAAGTGGACTATAACGTGCTAGCCCATCTTAGGAAGCTACCAGCCAAACTAAGCATATACGACGCTCTGATCCTGTCAAAGGAGATGAGGGAGGCTCTGATCAAGGCTTTACATGATCCAGAGATTTGTTTAGCTCAATTGGCCGGTAATTCCTTCGATGAGATTTGCTCGTTAAGAGAACAGCGAGGTGTTACCTTTACGGACAATGATCTATTACGGGAACAATCGATCACAACCGACCGTTATACATTTCAGTCACTATTGGAAAGTTTACGCTCTCCAGAGTGTTGGTTGATCCGGGAGCATCAATCAACAAAATGAATCTTCGGACGCTAGCATATTTAGAAATTGATGCTCGAGAGCTTGAAGCAGACAAGATGCTATTAAGAGGCTTCAATCAAAAAGGAGAATGAGCTCTTGGATCGATAACACTACTAATGAAGACCGGTGATTTAGCAAAGATAACCGCAAAATTTCACATAATTGATTTTGAAACATCGTTCAACGCTCAACTGGGCCAACTGTGAATTCATGAAATCCAGATGTTACCGTCGTCTCTACACCAGTGCATAAAGTATTACGAAGGAGGAGAACAGTGTATCAATGGTGACTTACAACCATTCTCTGTGCACGAAATTGGAATTCATGAAGATGCAGCCTACTACGCGCCCCCAACGAAAACAATCTTTTCCAGAAATACTATACCAAATGAAGCGAAAGAAATTCGAGACAATGAAGAACCTGAAGTTCTAGTCCAACAGTTACTCACCACTCCCTTACGGCGAGATGGTGAAGATTTCTCCAGGACTCGCACCCGAGGTCGAGGCCGAGGACGAGGACGTGGAAGAAATGTTGGAACAGTTAGACAGAAGAAACCGGTCATCGATGTTGATTGTGAGAACACATCCGAAGAAGAAGAAGAAATTGAGAAAGAAGCAACGACAATAAGTCAAAAGAAACCCCAGTTCAAGATCTCTCTCAAAGATGAAAAGAATGAAGAATTTAAATCAATGTACGAGAAGATTAACCATCATGTACATACTATGACCCTGACCCCGATCCATTCTAATAAGATCGAGGGTATGGTGGTCAAGGTGGTGCATGGTGGTGGCACTAAGCCAATCAAATTTTACCGTGGTGCTTCTTCTTCCAATAATGAAAAAGATGTACAATTTGAAGATGTTACTTCTTCCGAATTAATGGAACAACCTTTTGAGTGGTACTCTCCCTATGTTCAAAATTTAATTCAACGTGGTGTCTTACCTCGACAATGGACAAAAGGTCGATCACAACACTTTGAAAAATTATGGAATAATGTTGGTCGACCTCCCAATTCAAAACATGGTCTCGGATTCGGCACAGTAGGATCAGTTGATGATACGGGATTTTGCTTGGTTGTCACTTGCAAACCTAATAAAGACTTCTTGGAAGCTTCAGAAGACCTCGAAGATCTACCAATCGGAGACGCTCCACCAGAATTCGAAGAAGAAATCAAATCTACAATAGACGAGTTAATGGAAGTTAACTTAGGTACTACCGAAGAGCCTAGGCCGACCTTTGTTAGCTCCTTACTCAATAAATAAGACTCCGAAGACATAATCAAGCTACTAATGGAATTCAAGGACTGTTTTGCTTGGAGTTACGACGAAATGCCAGGATTAGCTCCGAAGTCGCGGTTCACAAATTAGGAGTGGATCCTACTTCCGTTCCGGTCGGACAAGCTCCGGAAGAATGCGTCTAGAAATTGAGCAACAAGTAATAGCCGAAGTTAAGAAGCTAATAGACGCTAAATTTGTACGCGAAGAACAATACCACTACTTGGTTAGCCAACGTAGTACCGGTCGAGAAGAAGAATGGTCGAATCGAAATCTGCGTGGATTTCGGAGATTTGAATAAAGCATGTCCAAAGGATGAATTTCCACTACCGATCCCGAGCCGATGATCGACATTGCTTTAACACATGAAATATTTTCATTCATGGATGGATCATCGGGATACAACCGGATAAAGATGGCACCGAGAAGATGAAAAGCTCACGGCATTCGAACGCCGATCGAAGTGTATTGCTACACGATAATGCCATTCGGACTAAAAAACACGGGAGCGACATACCGAAGAGCGATGACGAAGATTTTTGATGATCTCATTCACAACCAAGTTGAGTGCTTACGTGGATGATGTGGTCATCGAAAGTAAAGCGAAAGAAGATCGCCTGTATGATTTGAGAATTGTTTTCGAGCGACTAAGACAATACAACCTTGAGATGAATCCCTTAAAATGCGCCTTCGGCGTCACCTCTGGGAAATTCTTAGGATTTGTTGTCCGGCATCGCAGGATTGAAATCGATCCGGAGAAGATTAAAGCTATTTTAGAAATGCCTCCTCCCAAAACCTTGAAACAGCTACGATCCTTTCAAAGAAAGTTGGTATATCTTCGACGCTTTATATCAAATTTGTCAGGAAGGTGTCAGCCTTTTTCTGCTTTGGTTAAGAAGGATGCCAAGTTTACTTGGGACTCCAAATGTCAACATGCCTTCGATGACATCAAACAATACTTAATGACACCTCCTGTCTTAGTAGCCCGAGTCTCAGGTAGACCGTTGATACTTTATACCGCGGCTTTAGACGACTCCCTTGGAGCCCTGCTAGCCCAGGTCAATGATGAGGGAAAAGAAAATGCTCTCTTCTACCTAAGCCGTCGTCTAATTCCGATGGAAGTAAAGTATCCTCCTATTGAGAAGCACTGCTTGGCCCTGATATTCGCTTCACAGAAGCTCAGGCATTACATGCTTTCTCATAAGGTCAACCTTATTTCGAGAGTTAATCCGTTGCGATACTTGATGACTGATCGACGCTTTACGGCGGACTTGCCGAGTGGTCGATGATACTATTGCAATTTGAGATAACTTTCGTTCCTCTTCGCGCCATAAAGGGACAAGTCCTAGCGGACTTCCTTGCGGCACACCCTTCTACGGCGGATTCGCCTCTCGACGACGATTTGCACGACGAGCGGATAATGAGCCTAGAAGACCACGATGATCGACGTTGGGAAGCTGTACTTCGATGGTGCGTCCTCGGCACGAGAAGAATAAAGAATCGCAAACGATAGTGCCGGTAAGCGGGAATCGGACTAATCTTTATAACACGGAGCGGGGGATGTTAAAATACTCCTACCACTTAACGGAATCGTGTACGAACAACGAGGCGAGAATACAAAGCCCTCATAACATGATCGGAACTAACCATTCGGATGGGAATAACGGACATCGACATCTACGGAGATTCTCGGTTGATCATTCAACGGAGTCGTCGGACGGTACGAATTTTAAAGCCGAGGCTGGAGCGATGCTTTCGGTACGCCATGAAATTGTTGGAACAAATTCCAAACGTAACAATCTACAAGATTCCCGGAAAAGAAAATGCTCTCGCCGAAGCGTTAGCCCGCCTTGCAAAGGAATTTACTCGCTTACGGGATGAGTCGGTTGAAGTGTCGGTTCGAGGACGACGGGTCCTATCACGGCTCGACATGGATACGATACACAAATCGGAAAAAGCGAGAAGAAACAATTGCAGCGATCACGAGAAAATACAGAAGATTGGCGGCAGCCATTAATAGACTACTTGCAGACAGGAAACCTGCCTGACGATAAGTCGATAGCCCATCAAATTAAGAAAATAACTATGTCTTACGCATTAATAAACAATACGTTATACAGAAGGTCTTTTGACCAGATGTGGCTGAGGTGCCTGAGCGGGTATGAGGCTCATGAAATCGTTAAAGAAGTACATTCAGAACTTTGTGGCGCTCATCAGTCGGGTCCGAAAATGAAAATCAAGATTAAAAGACTAGGGTACTATTGACCCTCAATGATGACAAACTGTATGAAAGTCGCCGAGGTTGTCACCGGTGCCGAGTGCGCGGAGTGGTTCTGCACCGACCTCCAAATGTGCTACATCTGACAATCGCATCGTGGCCATTTGAGTGTTGGGGCACAGATATAGTGGGTCCGATAGAACCGCCTTCTTCAAGAGGATATCGCTTCATTCTTGCAGCTACAGACTACTTTTTTAAATGGGCAGAAGCTATACTACTCAAAGAAGTGAAGGCACACCATGTGCTACAATTTTTCAAGAACCAAGTTATCTACCATTTTGAGGTACCGCGCAGAATCATTTCAGATAATGGGTCTGCATTCAAAAGTACAAAGATCAACAATTTTGTCAGAAGACACGGGATCGATTGGCGATACTCAACGATCTACTACCCAAGAGCAAACGGCTTGGCGAGGCTTTTAATAAAATTCTCGTTCAAATTTTAAAGAAAACTTTGGATGAAAATAAGAGAAATTGGCACGAGAAGTTGTTAGAAGCCTTATGGGCCTACAGTACGACTTTTAGGACTCCTACTTAGTCTACGCCTTACGCTTTAGTATACGGGTCCGAGGCCGTCTTGCCCTAGGAAGTTCAGCTTCTGTCACTTCGAATTGTTGCAGAAAAGATCACCACAGAAGAAAATGCCATACTACAAGTGGAAGAATTAGAAGGCTTGGAAGAGAAAAGACTTTCCGCACAGCAGAATTTGGAACTGTATCAAGCC
This sequence comes from Papilionanthe hookeriana x Papilionanthe teres, assembly GCA_022702705.1. Lineage (NCBI taxonomy): Eukaryota > Viridiplantae > Streptophyta > Magnoliopsida > Asparagales > Orchidaceae > Papilionanthe > Papilionanthe hookeriana x Papilionanthe teres. Next base: position 76,034,170 of record CM040435.1, on the reverse strand, counting down.
AAGATGATCCGGAGCCCATGATAAGGCGAGTCCGCCGAGAACTTTCAAAGTCGGTGACTTAGTTCTTGTTCTCAGAAGACCTATTCTTGCACATCGCAAGATAGGAGGTAAATTTGAACCAACATGGGAAGGGCCGTTCGTAGTCGAGACAGTCTACTCAGGAGGTTCATACCAGCTTGTGAATTGCCGTGGAGAACGACCTATGCTTCCAATCAATCGACGGTATTTGAAGAAGTATTATGCAACCTGATGTTTCGAAGGGTGGCCTCTAAAATAGAATCTTATCCCTGGAAACACGGGTGAAGTAATCACTTTGTGACTGGGTCCGAACCCAAAACAAAATAAAATGGATGATAAAAAAAATCTCATAAACGAAAATGTTAAAAAGAAAACATGGGAAATTATAATAATAAAATGTCAATCTTTCCTTTTAAATCCATTCATTCCTGATATTTTCTCATCTCCTACTTCCTTTAAATTTAAAAGAAGTGAATAAGAATTTTTTTTAAGTGTTTTTCTTATTGTTCTTGTTCTTAGTACAACCCCTGATCTTTTCCTTGTTTTTTCGCTGGGAAGTGTCAAACGGGCGGTTGGTTCTAAACTTTAGAAATGGTCAATTTTTGAAATAATGACCATTTATTAACCCAAAAAGTTAATCTATGACCAAAAAGTGAACTTTGGTCAAAATGGTCAATTCTTGACCCAATGATAAACCCTTTGACCCAATATTTTTATTTATAATTTATTTAATTATTAAATATTTTTATAATTAAATTATA
>CM040435.1:75995891-76030891 GCA_022702705.1 Papilionanthe hookeriana x Papilionanthe teres | reverse complement strand
AGGTCCAATGTAGCTTCAGCTGTCGACTTCATAGCCCAAAAAACTGCTTCTAATTCAGAATCTAAAGCATCTGTTGCCACTATGGGGGCCCTGAAAAATAGCAGACACACCCCCTGTTGGTTTTTGAAAATGCCACCCCTGCCAGCATTTCCAGTTTTATAACTACCATCTGTGTTCACTTTGACCCAATTATGGTTTGGGGGAAACCAAAATACCTTGTTGATATTGGGGGTCATGCTGGTTTGAGAGGAGGTAATGATGCAAATGTTTGGGAAGTTCTTGAATTTAATAAGCTTCTACAAGTAGGACATGCAGTGACCAGCCATAGTCTTCTCCTTAATAAGCACATTCTCAAAAATTGCCTTATTTCTGACTATTCAAATGATCCAAGCGAGTGAGGAGGGGGAGAGCAGTAGTACCAGTATTGTTCCAATCAGCCCAGCAAGTGATTAGATTGTCCGATTGTAAATTTAATGTGTTGAGTTGAGTCTGCTGAAGAAGATCAGACCAGACCTTTTGGGAGAAACTGCAAGCAAAGAATAGATGAGTAATGGATTCGTCCTCCTAATGGCATAAACTGCAGCAAGAAGGTCCTTTGACCCCATTTAGTTTTAAGATATCATCAGTGGGTAGGAAGTGGTTGAAAGTCCTCCAGCAGAAGAAAGTCATAGAAGGAGAAATATAGTTCCCCCAGAAAATCTCTCCCCAAGGTACTGCATTCTAATTAAATAGTTTAGTGTAGATAGCTTTGGAAGAACTTTGATTTTTAATAGATGTCCATTCAGGAGTGTTAGGTCTGGATCTATCAAATGAAATAGTGGTGATCTTCTGTACAGAAGGGGCCATCAGGATGGAATGAAGAAAGGAAGTGAACCAGTTGTCACCCTCCCAACAATCAGCTACCAAAAGGTTAAGGTTGTTGATAGGGGTGCTTGGTTGTAACCGATCTTGGGGGCACCAGTGATCCAGCCGGAAATTAATGATGCCTTTACCCAAATGCCGGATATAGAGATGTTCGGCCACACATGCATTTTTTACCATAGCTTTCCAAATTTTGGAGTCCCCTAATTTAAGGGTAACCAAGGAAGGGTGGGTATGCTTACAGTATTTTCCCATCAGGAAATGAACCCAGAGGGAGTCCTGGGTTCTAAAATTGATCCATAGCTTGCAATGGTTCACTTGAATGGACGACTAAAAAATGCCTTACCACTTTCAACCAGATCCAAAATTGAAGAGTCTCCGGCCCTACGAGCTGTGAGTTACATGGGAAATAACACACCTCCAATGCACATCCATGCGGCATTCCTGCCAAGGGTGGCTTGGAAGGTGATGTTATTGCCCATGTTTCTACATAATTTAGACATGGATTTTTAACAGACACTTTTGAATGGATCAACAAGAATCTTACACAATCCGTTTTGGATTTACATGGATTGTATGTGACATTAAATTTCTGAGGAAAATGTCATCATGATTAGATCAAGTTGTAAGACGTATTTTCAGCAAGTTGGAATGAAAACGACTACGTCATATTTTGCCTTCACCTCTTTTTGTGCAAATTGACTGGGAAACGCCATTAGAGTTAAATGAACTTTGAACGAAGAACAGAAAAGAAAAGAAAATTAATGAGAATTTTTCCTAAAAATCTAAATAGTAAAATGAACTTCAAATTCACATGAACACTAAATAAACAACAAAAATAAATTGGGATCGTTAAAGGACAAACAATATGAATCTAAATCTCAAATTGAATTCCGATCTGAATCCTCTGATTTGAACCTTTCAGTTCTTTCCTCAATTGAAATCTGTTTGAAACTCTTTTGAAATTTGAATATTTTCCTCGACTTATTGCTAAGTCAAGTCTTTTCAGCTTGGTACCCTTACCAGCTCCTTTCAATTCTCTTGCTGATGTGTCTTAGAGGATCGACTAGTTCTATCGACACGGAGCCACGAACTTTGTTCGATTTGGTCCTGATGGCATGAGACTGGGTCCCTCTTCATACAGATAAATCTTTGAGGCTAGAGTCTAACTTATAGTCCTCTTTCAAACTTTCGAGACTGGTACCTAAATTCCAGTTCTCTTCCTTAAAGGTCGGTACCTAAATTCTGACTTTCATTCGAGATCGATACCTAAATTTCGATTCTCTTTCGAATTGATACCTAAATTTCAATTCTAAATTCTGAGACTGGTACCTAAATTCCAGTAATCTTCCTTCGAGGTCCATACCTAAATTCTGACTCTCATTCGAGATCGATACTTAAATTTGGATTCTCTTTCGAATTGATACCTAAATTTCAATTCAAAACTTTTGAGACTGGTTCCTAAATTCCAGTTCTCTTCCTTCGAGGTCGGTACGTAAATTCCGACTCTCATTCGAGATTGATACCTAAATTTCGATTCTCCTTCGAATTGATACCTAAATTTCAATTCTAAATTCTGAAATTGGTACCTAAATTTCAGTTCTCTTCCTTCGAGGTCGATACCTAAATTCCGACTCTCATTCGAGATCGATACCTAAATTTCGATTCTCTTTCGAATTGATACCTAAATTTCAATTCTAAATTCTAAGACTGGTACCTAAATTCCAGTTCTCTTCCTTCGAGGTCGGTACCTAAATTTCGACTCTCATTCGAGATCGATACCTAAATTTTGATTCTCTTTCGAATTGATACCTAAATTTCAATTCTAAACTTTCAAGACTGGTACCTAAATTCCAGTTCTCTTCCTTCGAGGTCGGTACCTAAATTCTGACTCTCATTCGAGATCGATACCTAAATTTTGATTCTCTTTCGAAATAATACCTAAATTTCAATTCTAAATTTCTGAGACTGGTACCTAAATTCCAGTTCTCTTCCTTCGAGTTCGGTACCTAAATTCTGACTCTCATTCGAGATCGATACCTAAATTTCGATTCTCTTTCGAATTGAAACCTAAATTTCAATTCGAAAGTTTTTAGACTGCTACCTAAATTCCAGTTCTCTTCCTTTGAGGTCGGTACCTAAATTCCGACTCTCATTCGAGATCGATACCTAAATTTCTATTCCCTTTCGAATTGATACCTAAATTTCAATTCTAAATTTCCGAGACTGGTACCTAAATTCCAATTTTCATCCTTCGAGGTCGGTACCTAAATTCCGACTCTCATTCGAGATCGATACCTAAATTTTGGTTCTCTTTCGAATAGATACCTAAATTTCAATTTTAAATTTCTGAGACTGGTACCTAAATTCCAGTTCTCTTCCTTCGAGGTCGGTACCTTAGTTCCGACTCTCATTCGAGATCGATTCCTAAATTTCAATTCTCTTTCGAATTGATACCTAAATTTCAATTGTAAATTTCTGAGACAGGTACCTAAATTCCAGTTCTCTTCCTTCGAGATCGGTACCTAAATTCTGACTCTCATTCAAGATCGATACCTAAATTTCGATTCTCTTTCGAATTGATACCTAAATTTCCAATTCTAAATTTCGAGACTCGGTACCTAAATTCCAGTTCTCTTCCTTCGAGGTCGGTACCTAAATTCTGACTCTCATTCGAGATCGATACCTAAATTTCGATTCTCTTTCGAAACGATGACCAAGAGCCGTTGGATCGCGCTTGTATCCAGCGGACGATCGAGATCAAGTCGGACGACGCAATGGTACGTGAACCGCGGGACGCGTGGCTACTGACTCAAGTGGCGGGGTTGAATAGGAGCGCGACGCGTAGGCTTTCGGAGCTGTCGAGGTTGACGCGGCGCCGCGTGGATAAGTAGGAAATTAGGGTATTTTTGAATTATTTAAATGCCCTAAACTTTAAAAATTCATATCTTTGCATAGAAAAATCACAAAAATAAAATAAAAATACCCACTTGCTCAGTGAACAGAGAAGAATAATGTGAAAAAGAAATCAAGTTAATTGGATGGGTATTTTATTTTTAATAATTTATTTACTGTTTTCAGTATTTTGATTCTTCATTTGCATAGATAATTCACCATGGCATGAGACCATAGGACTTTTGAAGCCTCTGATCTTGGAAACATTCCCTGAATTTTTTAAGGTCGGAGGCCATCTCTGTGAAAAGTTATTGAATTTTCAAGTTAATGTCACTATTTTAGGTATTTTAATTCCAATAATTACCATGTTGTAAAATAAATTCTAGGAAAATTTGGTGTTGTTTCTTAGGACCAGAAGACCCTATGAAAAATATATTTTGAATTAATTCATTCATAATAACCTTAATTGGCCTAAACCCCTAAAATTGAATTTGAATTAATTAGGATTAACCACACATTAATTTGACTTGAAAACAATTCTCTATTTCTCTTTAGGGTTAGAGGAACCTTACATAAAATTTTGAAATCAATTGGACTTGATTAACCCCACCAATTGGGTTGATTAAGCCTCATATGTAAAATGGAACTTTAAAAATTCATAACACCAAAAATACTTTTCAAAAATTCACAAAAATAGTTTTGGAGCTTCTCTGATATTAGGGGAGTTCAGGAAAATTAAAATTGGAATTTTCTAAAAAAGTTGATTTTTCACAACATTTTAATATTTTAATAATTAAAAAAATAATAAAAATCACAAAAATATTAAAAATCATAAAAATGTCACATTTTGACTCCTGACCACTTAGGAACAAACCAAATATTTTTCCTAAGCCCCTAGGATAAGATATTGAATTTTAAAGGCTTAATGTAATTTTTAATATTAAAAAATGAGTTTTTAACCTTTTTCACTAAAATAATCCTAATAAATCAAAGAAAAATCAGAAAATTATAAAATTTGTTTCTCTGGACTCCTTGAGGTCAGAGAGTTTTAAGAAAAATATAAAATCTATTTTTCAACTTTTATTTTATTTTATAATTAATTAATACTCTAAAACTCAAAATAATTATAATAAATAAAATATAATTCAAAAAATCACAAAAATTGGTTCACGTGGTCCTAGGAACATCCCATAATTTTTTTAAGAACAGAAACCTTTTCTTGGTCATGTTGTTGAATTTTCTTTGAAAACCCCTATTTTCTACTAAAAATAATTACATAAATAAATTAAATTCAGAAAAATCACATTTTCTCCTCTAATGTCTTGATTGACATGTGAGTGAGGTGATATAAAAATTTCAAATTCATTTGAGCTCAATTTAGTGAGTTATGAAATAAATAAGCTTAAAAGGGCATAAAGGTAATTAAAAATTTTAACCCTTATTTAAAACTTTAGGTTTAATTAAAATGGAGGGTAAAACATTTGATTTTAATTTTCTCTTGGATGATTAAAACTTAAGGAAATTAAGGGGTAGAAACCTATTAAACACTTTGAAAATATTAAAATGAAACTTTAATTAATTAAATAATTTAAATTTTGGAAAGAATACATTTAAAATTTGGATTATTAAAGTAGGGATATTATTAAGAGGATATTTATTCTTTAATTTAAAAATCCCGAAATAAGTCACTTTAACAATATTTAATTCTTGATTAAAATAATAATCCAAATTAACAATTAAAATTAACAATTAAAACTAAAATTAAAACTAAAATTAAATTAAATTTAAACTAAAATTAAATTAAATTTAAACTAAAATTAAAATAAGTTAAATTTAAATAAAATTAAATTAAAATTAAATTAAAATTAAAATTAAATTAAAATTAAAATTAAAATTAAAATTAAAATTAAAATTAAAATTAAAATTAAAATTAAATTAAATTAAATTAAAATCAAATTGAATTAAATTAAATTAAAAAATCATTTAGCAACAAACCTAAATGAAATCATTAAGAATTAAATCTAAAATAATTTGAACACTATTCCAAACTTAAAATTATTAATTAAAACCTCATAATCAAACTAAAACACTTTAAATCATTAACTCAAATTTGATTAAAATTCTCGATAAACCCGACTTGCCCTTAAAGGCTTTAATCATTATAACTCTTGAATAGAGTATTAAGTGAAATGTCACTTCATTCATCAGGTAATCAAATACCTAAGTTCACTGAGCAAGAGATAAAGTTTAACTAAACTCCTGGATGATTAATTCACCTGTGTAACTAAGTTTACTCGGACTCAAAACAATCCCAGAAATATTGAAAAGATGTTTAGGACTTGTCCTAAGCACTTCCTCGATATGACAGGATGTTTTAGAAGAACAACTGAATTTAATTGTTCTTTGATGAAGAAAATCATCTTTAAACAAAAACACAAGAACCTAGACGTCATAGGAGATGACTAGTTATAGGATTAGGAATTTGGTAGACAACCAAGACCCTTTCCCTTAGCTTTACCTAGGTATTTCTTGCAAAATATTTAAATGCCTTAACATGTGTTTCAAGTGCAACTTGGGATGACAGGAAGACCCTCCAGGTGCGCTTTTATTTTATTGCGATTTACTTTATTGCAATTTACTCACATGCACTGTACTTTACTTTTTCTTGCATGATAAACAAGACTGTTGCATGAAAACCAAAACCTTTAGGATAGTCCCTGAATTGAAACCAAAACTAAATTAAAAGTCATTGCAAGATAAAATTCACCGCCACAACATTCCAAAAAATAAAACAACTCAAAATTTAATCACAAATAGAACAACAAAACTACAATTGCAACTAAATTAAAATGTCTCGTTGAATGATCGAGAATACCTCGGATGATGTAACCCACGTGTTGCTTAACGGGATTTCCCACGAGTCTAAATGAAGGTGTGGAACTCATTCGGTTGAGTTTAGCAAATTCATCTGGACTAAGTGAATGCAATGAAAATAACGGTGCCGGGATGACGGAACCGTGAGATCTTAATCGGTTCTGTTTAATTAACTTTAAGATTTGTTTTAATTAAAACACTAAAAAACACTTGGAATTTAAGATTTTCTCTAAACTAAAATACTTCTCTCATCTCCCGATTTATGACTTCTAAAACTAAACCTCTGCAACAACAAGGAGCTTGGAGCACGGTGGGCAGCACGGCCATCTTTGTCAGCAAAACAACTCTACATCAGCTAAACATTCCTAGAATTAAACAACCAAACCGTAGGATTTCGAGGTAGTTTGCCTAGTACAACGTAAATCCTCAACCCTTTTGTTAGGCATTTGCATAATCATGTTATGTAAATTAAGCCTTAACCGGTCTTAGGACTCCGAGGTTGTCGTTTGGTACGACATAAACCCTCACATCTTCGAGGCTATTTGCATGACTGCGTCATACAAATATAAGTCCTAATTAATTAAAATTGGCAGGATCGAAACATTAAATAAACTCCCAAATTGGAGCCAAACAATAGGATAGTTTGGGAAGTTGCCAAGATTTCTTCTTGGATCTTCAGCTTCTCCTACTTCTCTTCCTATGGACTCATGAAAATAACTGTTCCAAATTTGATCCATTCCCTATTGAAATTCCAAAATTCAATCCTTTGAAAACCTTAAACTTGAAATTCTTGAGAGCAAAACCACACTGATCATTATCGAGAGTTTTCTTAAATGATTCCCGTCATTTAAGATGTAATTAACTATAGGGGCTTGCCCTTATAGGGAACTTTAAGAACCCAGGTAATATAAACCCTGCTTAATTCTTTTATATTAAGCAGGGGAACTTGTCGGCTTATAAAATTGGTTCGCAGACCAAATAGATGTCACAAATCTTCTAGTTTATTTAACCGAGCCCCATCATCAAGCAGTGTGTCTATTCTTCGGGATAGAGACACGATTTGTGATGCGGTGCTTGTTTATATGAACTATTTAGGATGAGATCGGTTTGATTTCATATCTTAAAATTTACAAACTTAAAAATATTTTTTAAAATCAAATACTACTTTCTAAATTATATATATATTTAAATTAAATTTAAAATCTAAAATTCGCCGACAATTTCTGTAGGCGACCCCCTTTTCAAAATACATGATCTAAAAATATGCCGACATGAGGGTAGTAAGGATGCTTTTAAGAAAGGTAAGTCTCCCCCCAGATGATAAATAAATGTGGGTCCAGTTAGAGAGATAAGTGCAGATCTTGTTATGTGTATCATCAAATGGGTCGCGCTTTGTTCTGCTAATGTTGAGTTGAACCCCCAAATATTTGATAGGTAAGGTTGTCTTTGGAAAAGCCAGGTGTGATTGAGAGCCCATCTGTTTAGTGTCCCGAGACACCTTCTTAGAGAAAAAAATTTGAAACTTAGCTTTATTAAAACTAAGGCCGATCGTTCTCGAAAAATGTGGAGGCACTTATAAATGTAGGTCACAGCCCTTTTAGAAGCATTGGAGAAAATCATGACATCATCTGCATATATTAGATGAGAAATAGGAATGTTGGATCCGTGATGATATCTAACTCGCTGATGATTATTTTGCAAATGATTAAGCATTGAGGAGAAGTGGTCCATGGCAAGAATAAAGAGAGTGGGGGAAAGGGGTCCCCCGCTTAAGGCCATCGGTAGCAAAAAAGGCCCCCAGCTTGGAACCATTTATCGAAGGGAGTGGAAATTATTGTTGAGCAATCTTTGAATCAAATTACAAAAACTTTCATTGAAACCCCTTGCTGACGTGACACCTCTAAAATGAAATCCCAGCTGATAGTATCATAAGCCTTCCCTCCAATTTGTAGATTATTTTACCCCCTCTACTTTGCTTGTTTAAGTCCAGGAGTAATTCTTGGGCTAACAACACATTATCAGAAATGGACCTGCCTTTAATGAATGCAGATTGATTCAGATTGATAATTTTATTTAAATGAGGCTGAATCCTTATGACAAGGATTTTGCTAATTATCTTGCTTATAAGCGAGGTAAGACTAATGGGTCTGAATTGATCCCAACTACTCAGTTCAGTGTTCTTTGGAATAAGGACAATATTGGAAGAGCTAAAGAAATAAGACATATCCTTCCTATGGAAAAAACTGATAATTGCAGCAATAACCTCAGCTTTAATAACGATCCGAGGGCTTTTTGTAGAAATCGGCGGTGAAATCATCGAGTCCGGCCGATTTAGAGTTTTCAATCTTGCGGAGGGCTTGCCGGATTTCAGCTTCAGTGGGAGGTTCAGTGAGGGATAATGAATTGATATAATGGAAATGGTCATGTAAGCTAGTGGGGGTGATCTGAACCCTACCAACTGAGGGTTGGGATATCAGGTTATGAAAATACCTGATAGCACTCTTTCCAATCTCCAAATTTTTCTTCAGCCAAACCTCATCCTCATCCTTTATGTTGTGAATGATGTTGCAGCTTCTTCTATATCTGATGTAGGCATGAAAAAATTTGGTATTTTTGTCCCCCTCTGCAAAACTTTTGATAGAAGCTTTCTATTTTAGGAACATGTCTTGAATGTCAATAGAATTGGAAAGTTTAGTTTGTGCAGCTAAAAGAAGGTCAGTGGCCTCCCCCCTCAAGGCCAGTTGCTCCAATCTATTCACCTCCTCTTCAGCTTCATTTATTGCAGAAAAAACATTTCCAAACTCTCTCTACCCCCATTTATTGAGAGCTTTACAGGTTTTAAGATGAAGTAGCCCCAACTTAATCCAAGGGTCAGAGTGAGTCTCCCCCTGCTATAGTGATTGGATGAGAGTAACAAAGTTTGGATGGGTCGACCAGAAAATTTGGTATCTGAAGGGGGGACAGGAGAAGGTTTGTGGGGGAGCAAAAATAGAAAGGATGAGGGGTCAGTTGTCAAAACAAAGGAGGAGGAGGAGGTGGGTGATAGAGGAATGTAGAAACTGGGAGTGCCAAGCTTCATTTACCAAGAATCTATCCAACCTTTCCCAAATCTTGCTTCTCCTCCAGGTGAATGGTGTGCCCTTAAAACCAAGATCAAACAAACCTGCTGGATACGGATATTGTCACTAAAAAGTTCATAGTGCTAAGGGTGAGGGTCCTACTCCCCAATTTCTCAACAGAAGTGGCAATGCAATTAAAATCTCCCCCCACCAACCAAGGGAGATCAATAGAACAGCTGATAAGGTGTAAGTGATCCCAGAGACTAATTCTATCTTGTTTTCTAAATCCTGCATAAATAAAAGTAGCGCAGATTTTGTGTCCAGCAAAATGTAATGAGAGGTGAGTAAATTGGTGGTGATCAATGAGAATAGACCAATTGACTTCAGCTCTGCATAGGATCTAGATTTTATTACTGATGTTAGCATAGAAAGTGAAACCAGGGAAATTTTTGAGGATTTTAGCAGATTTTCTATGAACCATAGTTTCCAAAAGCACAATACACCAAGGGGTGTGTTTCTTATTAAGATTTTTTAGTCTTCTTAGAGAGTGTGGACAAGCCACCCCTCTAATGTTCCAGCAAAGGAGGTTTATCATTTGAGATTGGACGAGGGGGAGGGGAAAGTGATTTATGGGAGCTAGAACTTGTTCTCCCTCTAGTGAGGGGAGGGGGTGGGGGTAAAAACTTTCTAGGTTTGAAATTGGAAGTTTCAGCAAGTTTCTGGAGTTGAGATCTATTTTTCTTCTTCTTCTTAGAGGAGTAAATTTCCCATTCCTCCTCCATAGAATCAAAAACAGCTCTCAGTTTGGAGGGGGAAGGGGGAAGAAAGGTCCGAGGGGGAGAGGTAGACAAAATGGCAGGTGGGGTGGGGTTTTGGATAGGTAAAATTAAAGTGGTTTGGAGTGGGGGATTGGGATTAAGATAAGTAGGACTATGCACTTGAGTGGGAGGAGGTCCCACTTCAGGTGGAGAGAGCATCTTCGTGGGGGGATGAGGATTTAACTGAGTAGTTTCCACCTCAAAAGCTTTTTCCTGAGTAAAATCAATCCTGACATTGGCTGGAGCTCTCCTGGAGGGAGGATGAAGTTTGATGCACCTGTCTGTAGTATGCCCAAACATCCTACAGTGAGGAAAAAGCTTAAAATATTTAAAATAAAAAAATAATATTAAATAAATTTATTATATATATAAATATATATTTATGTACCTCTATATATATATATATATTTTATAATTTTTTGTAATTATTAAATATTTTTATAAATAAATAATATTTATAAAGAATATACTATACTTAAAATATTTAAAATAAAAAAATAATATTAAATAAATTTTTTTATATATATAAATATCTATTTATGTACCTCGATATATATTTTTTTATTTATAATTTTTTTAATAATTAAATATTTTATAATTAAATTTTATTTATAAATAATATTCTATACCTAAAATATATAAAATAAAAAAAATAATATTATATATATTTTTACATACATATATATATATATATATATATATATATATATATATATATATATATATATATATATATATATATATATTTATATATATTTATATATACGAGATATAAATTTATTTATTTATAATTTATTTAACTATTAAACATTTTTATGATTAAATTTTATTTATAAATAATATACTTATACTTAAAATATTTAAAATAAAAAAATAATATTAAATAAATATATATATATATATATATACACCTATAAATATATATATATATTTATTTATTTATTTATATTTTATTTAATTATTAAATATTTACTGTGATTAAATTATATTTATAAATAATCTACTTTTTTTAAATAATTAAAATAAAAATATAATATTAAATTAATTTATTTAAATATACCTATATTTATTTAGTTATAATTTATTTAACCATTAAATATTTTTGTAATTAAATTATATTTATAAATAATATACGATACTTAAAATATTTAAAAAAAATAATATTAAATAAATTTATATATATATATATATATATATATATATATATATATATATATATATATATATATATATATATATATATATATATATATACTTATATATATTTTTATTTATAATTTATTTAATTATTAACTATTTTTATATTTAAATTATATTTATAAATAATATATTATAATTTAAACATTTAAAATAAAAAAATAATATTATATATATATATATATATTTATATACATATATATATATATATATATATATATATATATATATATATATATATATATATATATACATATATATATATATACATATATATATATATATACATATATATATATTTATATATAGTTATATATATTTTTTATTTATAATTTATTTAATTATTAATTATTTTTATAATTAAATTATATTTATAAATAATATACTTTACTTAAAACATTTAAAATAAAAAATAATATTATATAAATATATATACCTATATATATATATATTTTTATTTATAATTTACTTAAATGTTAAATATAAATGATTAATCCACGACTTAATGCCAGAACCATTGGCACGATATGTCGACTTTTGACCAAAAAGTCAATTTTGGTCAAAATAGTACATTTTTGAATTAATGACTAATTATTGACCCGATAATCGATCTCGACAAAAAAGTCGACTTTGGTCGAAATGGTCGATCCTTGACCCGATGATAAACTCATTAACAAAATAAGTCGACTTTTGACCGAAAAGTAAATTTTGGTCAAAATAGTCATTTTTGACATAATGACCACCATTTGACCTAATAGGTTGACTTTTGAACAAAAAGTCGACTTTGGTCGAAATAGTTAAATTTTGACACAATGACCGACCCATTAACTTGATAGATCAACTTTTTAACCAAAAAGTCATCTTCGATCGCAAATGGTTAATTCTTGACCCAATTACCAACTCATTTACCAAATAGGTCGACTTTTGACCAAAAGTCAACTTTGGTTAAAATGGTCATTTTTAACCTGATGACGACCCATTGACCCATTAGGTACACTTTTGACAAAAAGTCATCTTTGGTCAAAATGGTCAATTCTTGACCCGATAACCGACTCATTGACCAAATAGAGTCAACTTTTAACCAAAAGTCGACTTTGGTCAAAATAGTCGATATCCGACCCAATAGCCATCTAGTTGGCCCAATAGGTTAACTATTGACCAAAAATTCAATTTTGGTCGAAATAGGTCAACTTTTGACCAAAAAGTAATGTTTGGTCAAAATGAACAATTTCTGACCCAATGACCACCCCATTGACCGAAAGACCAACCCATTGACCAATAGGTCGATTTTTGACCAAAAAGTAAATATTGGTCGAAAATAGTTAATTTTTTATCTAATCACCAATTATTCACTCAATAAGTTAATCTCTGACCAAAAAGTCAACTTTAGTCAAAATATTCAATCCTTAACCCAATGACAAACCCATTGACCAAATATGTCAACTTTTGACCTAATGGTCAATTTAGGTAAAAATAGTCAATTTTTGACTGAATGACCACCAATTGACCCAATAAGTAACTTTTGACCAAAAAGTCAATTTTGGTCAAATGATAAGTTAACTTTTGACCAATAAGTCATCTTTTGACCAAAATAAGTCAACTTTTGACCAAAAAAGTTAATTTTAGTCAAAATGGTCAACTTCTGACATAATGACCTCTCTGTTGACCCAATGGCTTAACTTTTGACCAAAAATTTAATTTTGGTCAAAATAATTAATTTTTGACCTAATGACAAAAATAGTCAATTTTTTGAATTAATGACCAATTATTGACCCAATAAGTCAATCTCTTACCAAAAAGTCAACTTTGGACAAAACGGTCAATGATTGACCCAATGACAAACCCATTGCCCAATAAGTTAAATTTTGACCAAAAAGTCAATTTTGGTCAAAATAGTCAATTTTTGACCTAATGACCACCCATTGACCAAATAGGTCAACTTTTGACCAAAAAGTTAACTTTGGTCAAAATGGTCAATTTTTGACCCAATGATCAACCCATTGACTAAATTGTTCAAAGTTTGACTCAAAAATAAACTTTTTAGTTCAAAATAGATAATTTTTGACATAATGGCCAATTATCGACCCAATAAGTAAATCTCTGACGAAAAAGTGAACTTTTGTCATAATTATCAATCCTTGACCCAATGACAAACCTATTGACCCAACATATCAACCTTTGAACAAAAAGATAACTTTGGTCAAAATGGTAAATCCTTAACCGATAACCTGACCCACCGACCCGATAGATCGACTTTTGTCCCAAAAGTTAATTTTGGTCAAAATAGTAAATTTTTTACATAATTGCCAATTATTGACCCAATAGGTTAACTTTTGAACAAAAAAAAAACAATTTTGGTCAAAATTGGCAATTTTTGACCTAATGACCACCCGTTAACCCAAATGGTCAACTTTTGACCAAAAAGTCAAATTGGGTCAAAATGGTCAATTTCTGACACAATGACCTAAATGTCGACTTTAGTGAAAATGGTCGATCCTTCATCCGATGACCGGCCAATTAACTCGATTTGTTAACTTTTGACTAAAAAGTCAACTTTGGCCAAAATAGTTAATCCTTGACCCAATGACCGACCTATTGACCCGATAGGTCAACTTTTGACCAAAAAGTCAATTTTGCTCAAAATTGTCGATTTTGATCTCTTGACGACCTCATTGACCTAAATAGGTCAAATTTTGACAAAACATGACTTTGGTCAAAATTGTTAATCCTTAACCCAATGACCAACCCATTGACCCAATATGTCAACTTTGACCAAAAAGTTAATTTTGATTAAAATAGTCAATTTTTTACCGATTAACCAATTTTTGACCCAGTAAACCAATCTTTATCCAAAAAGTCAACTTTGGTCAAGATGGTTAATCTTTGACCTAATGCCCAACCCATTGACCCAATAGGACATCTTTTGACCAAAACGTCAACTTTGGTCAAAATGATCAATCCTTGACCTAATGATCAACCCATTGGCCTAATAGCTCAACATTTGACCAAAAAGTCAATTTCGGTCAAAATAAAAAATTTTTGAATTAATTACCAATTATTGACCCTATAAGTCAATCTCTGACCAAATAGTCAACTTTAGTCAAAATGATCAATCCTTGATCCAATGACAAACCCATAGACCCAATAGATCAACTTTTGACCAAAAAGCCAATTTTGGTCAAAAGAGTCAATTTTTTACCAAATGACCGCCGATGACCCAATAGATCGACTTTTGACCAAAAAGCTGACTTTGGTCAAAATGTACAATTTTTGACCCAATGACCAACCCATTGACCCAATAGGTCATCTTTTGACCAAAAAAGACATCATTGGTAAAAATGGTCAACTTCTTGATCCAATTACCAACACATTTGCCAATATGTCAACTTTTGACCAAAAATTCAACTTTGGTCAAAATGGTCAATTTCTGACCCAATGACCTCCCCGTTGACCCAACGGGTTAACTTTTGACAAAAAAATTCAATCTTGGTCAAAATAGTCAATTTTTGTCCTAATGACCAAATAAGTCAATCTCTTACCAAAAAGTTAATTTTTGTCAAAATAATCAATCCATCACCCAATGACAAACACATTGACTCAATAGGACAACTTTTGACCAAAAAGTCAATTTTGGTCAAAATAGTCAATTTTCGACCTAATGACCACCCATTAACCCGATAGAGTCGACTTTTGACCAAAAAGTCAACTTTGGTCAAAATGGTCGATTTTGATCCAATAACCTACCCGTTGACCCAATATATCAAATTTTGACCAAAAAGTTTTCTTCTGTCAAAATGGTCAAATCTTAACCCAATTACCAACTCATTGAGCAATTAGGTCAACTTTTGACCAAATAGTCAACTTTGGTCAAAATGGTCAATTTCTGACCCAATGACCACCCCGTTGGCCCAATGGGTAAACTTTTGACAAAAAATTTAATTTTGGTCAAAATAATCAATTTTTGACCTAATGACCAATTTTAGACCCAATAAGTCAATATCTGACCAAAAAGTCAACTATGGTTAAAATGATCAATCCTTGACAAAATGACTGACCCATTGACCCGATAAGTCGACTTTTGACCAAAAAGTCAACTTTGGTCAAAATGATCAATTTTTTACCCAACAACCAACACATTGACCCAACAGGTCAACGTTTGACCAAAAAATCAATTTTGGTCAGAATAGTCAATTTTTGACCTAATAAACAATTATTAACCCAGTAAGCCAATCTCTGACAAAAAAGTCACCTTGGTCAAAATGGTATATCCTTGACCCAATGACCAACCCATTGAACCAGTAGGTCAACATTTGACAAAAAGTCATCTTTGGTCAAAATGGTCAATTCCTGATCCAATAACCACCCCATTGACCCAATGGGTTAACTTTTAACAAAAAATTCAGTTTTGGTCAAAATAGTCAATTTTTGACCAAATGACCAAGAATTAACCCAATAAGCCAATCTCTAACCAAAAAGTCAACTTTGGTCAAAATGGTCAATCTTTGACCCAATGACAGACCCATTGACCTAATAGGTGAACTTTTGACCAAAAGTCAACTTTAGTTAAAATGGTCAATTTCCGACCTAATGACCAACCCATTGACCCAATAAGTTAACTTTTGACCAAAAAGTCAACTTTGGTCAAAATGGTCAAACCTTGACCCAATAACCAACCCATTGACCCAATAACCAACCCATTGACCCAATATGTCAACCTTTGACCAAAAAGTCAATTTTGGTCAAAATAGTCAAATTTTGACCTAATGACCCCCCATTAACTAAATAGGTCAACTTTTGACCAAAAAGTCAACTTTGGTTAAAATGGTCAATTTTCGACCCAATGACCAACCCGCTGGCCAAATTGGTCAACTTTTTGGTCAAAATAGACAATTTTTGACCTAATGACCAATTATTAACCCAATAAGTAAATCTTTGACCAAAATGTCAACTTTGCTCATAATTGTCAATCCTTGACCCAATAACCAACCCACTGACCTAATAGATCGACTTTTGACTAAAAAGTCAATTTTGATCAAAATAGTAAATTTTTGACATAATTACCAATTATTGACCTATTAGGTCAACTTTTGAACAAAAAAGTCAATTTTAGTCAAAATTGTTAATTTTTGACCTAATGACCACCTCATTGTCCCAAAAGGTCAACTTTTGACCAAAAGTCAAATTTGGTCAAAATGGTCAATTTCTGACACAATGACCTAAATGTCAACATTGGTGAAAATGTTCAATCCTTCATCCAATGATCAACCAATTGACCCAATTTGTTAACTTTTGACTAAAAAGTCAACTTCGGCCAAAATGGTTAATCCTTGACCAAATGACCAACCTATTGACCCAATAGGTCAACTTTTGACCAAAAAGTCAATTTTGCTCCAAATTGTCAATTTTAGACCTATTGACCGCCTCATTGACCTAAATAGGTCAAATTTTAACCAAAAGACAACTTTGGTCAAAATAATCATTCCTTAACCCAATGACCAACTCATTAGGTCAACTTTTGATTAAATAGTCATTTTTGATTAAAATAGTCAATTTTTGACTTAATGACCAATTTTTGACCCAGTAAACAAATCTCTGACCAAAAAATCAGCTTTTGTCAAGATGGTTAATCTTTGACCTAAAGCCCAACCCATTGACCCAATAGGTCATCTTTTGACCAAAAAGTCAACTTTGGTCAAAATGGTCAATCCTTGACTCAATGACCAATCCATTGGCCTAATAGGTCAACATTTGACCAAAAAGTCAATTTTGGTCAAAATAAACAGTTTTTGAATTAATGACCCAATAAATCAATCTCTGACAAAAAAGTTAACTTTCGTCAAAATCGTCAATCCTTGATCCAATGACAAACCCATTGGCCCAATAGGTCAACTTTTGACCAAAAAGCCAATTTTGGTCAAAATAGTCAAATTTTGAATTAATGACCAATTATTGACCCAATAAGTTAATCTCTGACCGAAAAGTGAACTTTGGTCAAAATGGTCAATCCATGACCCAATGACACACCCAATGACCAAATATTTTTATTTATAATTTATTTAATTATTAAATATTTTTATAATTAAATTATATTTATAAATAATATACAATACTTAAAATATTTAAAATAAAAAAAATAATATTATATATATATATATATACATATATTTATATTTTTTATTTATAATTTATTTAACTATTAAATATTTTTGTATTTATATTATATTTATAAATAATATACTATACTTAAAATATTTAAAATAAAAAAATAATATTATATAAATTTATATATATATATATATATATATATATATATATATATAATTTTTTTAACTATTAAATATTTTTATAATTAAATTATATTTAAAAATAATATATTATACTTAAAATATTTAAAATAAAAAAATAATATTATATAAATTTATATAAATATATATATATATAAATATATATATTTATATATACACATATATATTTATTTATTTATAATTTATTTAACTATTAAATAATTTTATAATTAAATTAAATTTATAAATAAGATACTATACTTAAAATATTTAATATAAAAAATAATATTAAATAAATTTATATATTTATATATGTAAATATATTTATTTATATATACTTATATATTTTTTTTATTTGTAATTTATTTAATTATTAAATATTTTTATAATTAAATTATCTTTATAAATAATATACTATACTTAAAACATTTAAAATAAAAAAATAATATTAGACATATATATATATATATATATATATATATATATATATATATATATATATATATATACCTATATATATTTATTTATAATTTATTTAATTATTAATATTTTTATAATAAAATTATATTTATAAATAATACAATATACTAAAATATTTAAAATAAAAAATATTTATATATTTTTTTATTTATTTGTCTATTTATATTTATGAATTTCTTTATTTATTTATTTAGTTATAATATTTATATATATTTGTTTATTTACTTAATTATTTATAATTTTTTTAACTATTAAATATTTTTATAATTAAATTAAATTTAAAAATAATATATTATACTTAAAATATTTAAAATAAAAAAAATAATATTATATACATTTATATATAAATATTTATATATATATATATATATATATTGTTTTTTAACTATTACATAATTTTATAATTAAATTATATTTATTAATAATATATTATACTTAAAATATTTAAATTAAAAAAAATAATATTATATAAATATATATATATATACCTCTATATTTTTTTTATTTATAATTTATATAATTATTAAATGTTTTTATGAATAAATTATATTTATAAATAATATGCTATACTTAAAACATTTAAAGAAGAAAGAATTCTAGATCTATTTCTGGTAACCTTTTATGAGCACCTCTTTGAGGTATAATAATAGTACAATATCTAGAAAATTACAAAGAACTCAATCTAGAAATTATAATATAAAGAATGCAGAATTACAGGAATATCCTATAAATGAAGAAGATCTAAATAAATGGACTATTCCTAAAGTAGAAAAAACCTTAATATATAAAATTGAAACTTTTGATTTTAAAGGTAAATCATCAATTAAAACTGTTGAACAATAATTAACAATAGATGAACAAGAGAAAACAATTTCTCTATTAAATCAAGAAGATTTAAGTAGTTACTTAGGAAATTATAAATATATTCATATAGGTTTAATACAAGTAGCATTTAAACCTCTTACATTAAGAGGATTAAATGCTTCAATTCTAGCTTGCTTAAAAGATGCAAGATGCCTAAATTGGGCACAATCTTTAATGGGTGTCATGGAAACTAGGCTATGCCATGGGCCAGTCTTATTTAACACTTTTCCGAATCTAAGTCTGTCACTAACAGACATAAATCTCTTTGAAGCAGCTAAAATACAGATCAAACTTCATGGGTATGAATTTTTTCCTGGATCTGAAACAATAGCAATAATTTATCGAATTCATTTTAAAGTTATGAATACTTTGTGTCTGAATATTAAAAAAAATATAAAGCCAACAGATAGATCTACAATTGTAGAAACTAATCTACTAGCGTCAAATATAGCTACAAATAGGACTATAAAATGGGATGAAGTAAGATTTCTTGAATCATGGCGAGTTAGCAGCATCGCTATAAATCCTCATCCTATAATAAATCAGGATGTAGAACAAGTTAGTCAAGATGCTAATGGAGATGTTGTAATAAGATTTAATCCAAGAAGATCAATCACTCTTCCACGAGTATCTTATCCTTCTTCTAATATATCTCAAAATGATTCAGATGAATTTCCAACAATAAATCATAGGATAGATAGAATAAATCTATCAAATAATAATCTATTACACCCAAATAGGGTAGAAAACTTATCTCCGCAATCGGAAGCCAGTTTTAATTTCAATAATGACTGATTTAAAACAAGTTGCTAAAAAACAAATCAGACAAACTTTAATCAATGATTATTTAGAACCAAAATATGAATCATTTAGAAATTGGTATCGTAGTTACACTACAGAAGATGATAGGAGAAAATTTTCTGAAAAATACTTTGAAGAAAATGAAAAAAGATTTTATGAAGGGAAAGATTTTTATTCATTTTTAACTTGGTTTAGCTATCATATAACCAAAAAATTGGAAGATGAATTAGTCATGTTAACTAGGAAATGAAAAATCAATTCGGGAGAAATAGTAGAATCCATTTATCCTCCAACTGTCCCTACAATATTAAATTTAGATAATAGAAATCCCAATTTTGAATTAAACGCTTTTGGAAAAACTCTAGAAACTAATGCCACCAAAGATTTTATTGGTGTAATTACACAATTGAATTTTTACAAATACAAATATATCTTTAATTTCAAATCACCTATTAAAATTAGAAAACAAAATTGATCAGCTTATTTTCTCTTTAAATCAAAAAGAAGAGAAAGCAAGTCCAATAATTATCTCTTCGGCTTCTGCTATACAACCAACTCCAAGTCCTAATTTCCACTAAGGACCTTCGACTCAGGATTTTGAAGAATTAATTAAGAATATAAAAGGAACTAAAATTGCTACCTTAAATAAAGAAGAGCAATTAACAGATCAATCTAACCTGATAATGAAAAAATTAAAATTGAACAAATCGAAGAACAATTTTAAAATGATAATTCAGAATTAGAATTATTTAAAATACATAAATTAAAAAGCAATAAAGCCTCATCTTCATATCAAACTCTGTAGACAGGTCGTTACTACTATCCTCGACCAACTCCTGTAGATGTTTTATATGAAGAAGATAACAATAAATATCAAAATGATTATAATCCATCAAATATTTATGAATGGGACATTGATGGCATGACAGATCACCAAATACAAATTGTATTTCAAAGAATGATGATTTATGCCTCAGCTGTACAGAGTCATAATAATCGTGCTCATCAAATAGTAACCCAACTAACTTGTAGGTTTACTGGCCTTCTCAAAGGCTGGTGGGATAATTATTTGACTCAACAACAACGAGAAGAATTTTTAAGTCCTACAATAATAGGAAATCCTAATCAAGAAAATACAGATGCTGTTTATAAATTAATTATTAATATTTTACAACATTTTACGGGCACTGTATCTAATAATGGAGAGAAAATTCGTTCTCTTTTATAAAAATTAAGATGTCCTACTTTGACACATTTTCTTTGGTATAAAGATGTCTTTCTAATTAGAGTAATGTCTCTACCAGATGAAATTAGTACGCAATGGAAACAAAAAATTATCAAAGGATTACCTAATCTTTTTACCGATAAAGTAAAAAGACAATTACAAGATACTAATATAAAACGTATTCCATATGAAAATTTGACATATGGACAATTAATTAATACATGTGTACAAGAAGGCTTAGCCTTATGTACAGATCTCAAATTGAGATATCAGATTAAAAAGGAAAGGTTGACAGAAAGAAAACAATTAGGTGCTTTCTGTGAACAATTTGCTTATGATATTCCTAAATTTCCTAAAGAAAAAGAAAAATCTTTTCATAAAAAGAAGAAATATTATAAGCAACGCTCTGAAAAATATTCAGAGAAAAGGTCAAAGAATTCTCATAAGAAAAATAGAAATAGAGAAATCAAAGAAATAAAATGCTATAAATGTGGCAAGACCGGCCACTATGCAAATAAATGCATAGTTAAAAAGAAAATAAATAAGCTTACTATTGATGAAAATATTAAGCAATCTATTTTCAAAATTATATTAAACTCATCTCCTGAAAATTCGGAGACGTCTGACAATTTAGATAATATTGAGGACAATTCCTCTTATTCATCAGAATTTGATGAAAATAATTGCACAGAATCTGAGTTCAAATGTAATAATGAAAATTATTACAAATCCATAGTCGAAATGAACGGCTTATTTACTTTATCTTCTTCAATGAAAGAAGAAATACTTAAAATTGCATCCCAAGTTGTGGATGAAAAGACTCGAAGTAAAATGTTAAAAATAATTATTAATTCTAGAGGAGAATCCTCCTCTTCTAATATTATTCATTTTCAAGGATATTCAATGAAAGAAGCTTTAAATAAAGCTTTAATTTTAAATACTGATAGTAGACCCACTACTATAAATGATTTAAAAAATGAAGTTAATATTTTAAAATATGAAATGAATATTTTTCGAAAAAATTAAGAAAAAATAAACAATAGAATATTAAAATTAGAAATAAATAATATTACACCTACTGAAATAACAGTAGAAAAAGATAACAATTTAGAACAGTCTTTTTTAAATTCCTTACAAAAGGCTATTATGCATAAATGGTTTATAACTATTACTTTAAATATAAATAGAGAATATACTTTATCTAATCTTACTGCTCTTGTTGATAGCGGAGCAGATATGAATTGTATTCAAGAAGGAATAATACCTTCAAAATATTTTGAGAAAACCACACAGCAGTTAACTTCTACGTCTGGAAATAAAATGGAAATTAAATATAAAATTTCTTCTACTAATATTTGCAAAAATGATATTTGCATTAATACACCTTTTTTATTAATTAAAATTTTAACTCAACATATTATTTTAGGAACTCCATTCCTTTATAAAATTATGCCAATTAATAAGATTGATAATACTGGCATCTATTCCAATAAATTTGGAAAAACAATTATTTTTGAATTTATAACAAATCCTACAGAAATTATTTTAAATGAAATAAATAAATTCAAGTTAAAACAAAATCAAATTAATTTCTTACAAGAAGAAATCACTTTGTTAAGTATAGAAGAAAAAATAAAAAATAATTTCATAAAAGAAAAAATTTCTACTTTATATAAAAATATGTTAGACGAAGTTTGCGATGAAAATCCAGCTGCTTTTTGGAATAGAAAAAAGCACTGTATTACTTTACCATACATTGATAATTTTGATGAAAGAAACATTAAGACAAAGGCACGGCCTTGTCAGATGAATCAAGAGTACTTAAAAATCTATAAAGAATAAATTAATGAACTTCTTAATAAAAAATTAATAAGAAAATCTAGCTCACCTTGGAGCTGTACTGCATTCTATGTTATGAATAATGCAGAAAGAGAAAGAAATAAACCTAGATTAGTTATTAATTACAAACCTTTAAATGAAGTTTTGAAATGGATTCGATATCCTATACCGAATAAAAGAGACTTACTTAATCGTCTAAGTAAATCTCTAATATTTTAAAAATTTGATTTAAAATCCGGATTCTGGCAAATTCAAAATTTTCAATCAGACAGATAAAAAACGGCCTTTACTATTCTGTTTGGTCATTATGAATGGAACGTTATGCCGTTTGGATTAAAAAATGCTCCTTCTGAATTTCAGAAAATTATGAATGAAATTTTTAATCCGTATTCTGATTATATATTAGTATATATTGATGATGTACTTGTTTTCTCTAAATCAATAGAGGAACATTTTAAACATTTGCAGACATTCCAATGGCTTGTCAAAAATAATGGGCTAGTAATCTCTGCGCCCAAAATCAAATTATTTCAAACCGAAATACGGTTTTTAGGACATAATATTGTCCGGAATACAATTATTCCAATTGAGAGAAGCATAGAGTTTGCTTCTAAATTTCCAGATGAAATCATTGACATCCGTCAATTACAGAGATTTCTGGGTTCGCTCAATTATGTAGCGGACTATTATAAAAATCTTGCTTCAGATGCTGCTATTCTTTATAATAGATTAAAGAAACATCATAATCCATGGACAGAAAATCATACTAAAGCTGTCCAATTAATTAAGCAAAAGGTAAAAATGATACCTTGTTTACATATTGCTGATCCGTATCCCCCTAAAATAATAGAGACAGATGCCTTTAATATTGGTTACGGAGAAATCTTAAAGCAAAAGGCTTTTAATATCTAACAATTAGTTCGCTTTACATCTAGCAAGTGGAATTCCACTCAAGAAAAATATTCGACTATTAAGAAAGAAATGCTTTCTATAGTTAAATTCATTACCAAATTTCAAGATGATTTATTAAATCAGAAATTTTTATTACGAATTGCTTGCAATTCAATTAAGTATATACTGCAAAAAGACGTTAAAAACCTTGTTTCTAAATAAATCTTTGCCAATTGGCAAGCGCAATTATCTTGTTTTGAATTTGATATAGAATATATTGCAGGAAATACTAATTCTTTACCTGACTTTCTCACTCGTGAATTTTTGCAGGGAGAAAGACAAGGAGGGGTGGATAACCCCTCACACACGAAATAGAATGATACCCTATAGGGGTAGCCCCACTTTTCAAGGGGGGAGAGGTAGGGGTCAACCTTATGTGACCCCACAAAAATTTATTGATTTAAAGCAATATTTATATGGTAGCCCAATGGCTTCTACATCCAATCAATCTCCTGATTTACAAATTCAAGATGTCACAGAATTCGTACAAAAATCCTTAAGAGAGAAAATCCTCGAAATTAATCTAGAGGATTATGAAATTAATGATCCTTGGAAAATCCAGGAATGATATTTAGGCACAATTGTCTACCCACAAGATCATCTTGATAGAGAATCATATGAGGCAATCCTCATTTCATTACAATGTGTTGAAATTCAACACAATTATAATTAACCTAATAAATCCATCGCATATAGCAAAGCGACAATAAATCGTATTTTGCATCACAAGGATTGGGGATTAACTCCTTATCAATCCAAACAAATTGAATTTATGCATCCTATATCTAAACAAAAGAAAATATTTTTTTGTAATTATTGGACTTATGTCCAAGCTATGAATCATGCATTTTTACTTATTAATCCAAGGCATAAGCATTCCTGGTTATTGTGATAATGCCTGAAATTTTAAATAAAGAAATACCAAATTGGTTTTTAAAATGGTGGGATAAATTTGGAGCCACCAATGAAATCCTTTCAGAATCTATCAATAATTTATATCCTTGATTAATATTGGTATCAGAGCCATGAGCGGCTAAATTCTTTCTGGAATTCTTTTTTCTATAAATAATTTTAATATGGTAACCTATTAATGTCAGGATATGTATATCCTGTATTGTAAAGTCGGGTGTTGCTCTGCAACTTAATATCCTTGACTGACATACAAAATATACTGAGTTCGACCTTCTGGTCTGATAAAATTATTGTTCTAAGCTAAGATTAATCCAGTAGCCATCGTCGCATGTGGGCGTTTTTATGTCTGGGATGGAAGCTTGATTGCGTGGTTCTTGTTGACTCGGCTTATTTGGATTAAAACCTTAGTGGAATAACAATATTATATATATATATATATATATATATATATATATATATATATATATATATATATATATTTTTAAAATTTATTTAATTATTAAATATTTTTATAATTAAATTATATTTATAAATAATATACTATACTTAAAATATTTAAAATAAACAAAATAATATTATATATATATATATATATATACATACATACATACATATTTATTTATAATTTAACTAACTATTAAATATTTTTATAATTAAATTAAACTTATAAATAATTTAATATCCATATATAGCAATAAATTTATTTATTTATTTATTTATAATTTTTTTAACTATTCAATTTTTTTATATTTAAATTATATTTCAAAATATTATAACATACATAAAATATTTAAAATAAAAAGTAATAATAATTATTATATACAAAATAAAAAGTAATATTAATTACTATATATATATTTTTATTTATAATTTATTTAATTATTAATTATTTATGAAATTAAATTACATTTATAAATAATCTAGTATACTTAAAAATTTAAAAAAAAACCATATTACATAAATTTATGTATATATATATATATATATATATATATATATATATATATATATATATATATATATATATATATATATATATATCAATATATATTTATTAAAAATTTATTTAAGCATTAAATATTTTTATAATTAAATTATATTTATAAATAATATACTATACTTAAAATATTTAAATTAAAAACTAATATTATATATATATATATATATATATATATATATATATATATATAATATTATTTTTTTAATTTAAATATTTTATGTATATTGTATTATTTATAAATATAATATATATTATTATTTTAAGTATAGTATATTATTTATAAACATATAGATTTATAAATACTTATATATATATATATATATATATATATATATATATATATATATATATATATATATATTTATAATTTATTTAATTATTAAATATTTTTATATTTAAATTATAGTTATAAATAATGTATGATACTAAATATATTAAAAATAAAAAAATAATATATATAAAATTTATTTATTTAAAAATTTTTTAATTAAATTATATTTAAAAATAATATACAATACTTAAAATATTTGAAATAAAAATAAAAAATATATATATGTAAATTTATATATACCAATATATATATATATATATATATATATATATATATATATATATATATATATATACATATATATATTTATAATTTATTTAAATATTAAATATTTTTATAATAAAATTATATTTACAAATAATATACTGTACTTAAATTATTTAAAAAATAATAATATTATAAAAATTTATATATATATATATATATATATATATATATATATATATATATATATATATATATATTTATATACACATATATATTTATTTATTTATAATTTATTTAACAATTAAAAATTTTTAGAGTTAAATTATATTTATAAAAAAAAATAATTTACTTAAAATATTTAAAAAAATAATATTATATATATATATATATATATATATATATATATATATATATATATATATATATATATATATATATATACTTTTTTAACTAATAGATATTTTTATAATTAAACAACATATTTAAATAATTTACTATACTTAAAATATTTAAAATAAAAACAATAATATTTTCTAAATTTATATATAAATATATATAAATATAAATATTAAAATCTATAAATTTATTTATATATATATTTATCATTTTTTTAAATATTAAAAAATTTTATAATTAAATTATATTTATTAAAAGTAAATTATAATTAAAATATTTAAAATAAAAAAATAATATTAAATAAATTTTTTTATAAATATAAATATATATTTATATACCTCTATATATTTTTTTTTATTTATAATTTTTTAAATTATTAAATATTTTTATAATTAAATTATATTTATAAATAATATACTATACTTAAAATATTTAAAATAAAAAAATAATATTAAATAAATTTTTTTATATAAATAAATATATATTTGTGTACCTCTATATAAATATTTTTATTTATAATTGTTTAATTATTAAATAATTTTATAATTAATTTATATTTATAAATAATATACTATACTTAAAATATTTAAAAAATATTACTAAATAAATTTATATATATATATATATATTTTTTATTTAAAATTTATTTAATTATGAAATATTTTATAATTAAATTATATTTTTAAATAATATACTATACTTAAAACATTTAAAATAAAAAAATAATTTAACATAAATATATATATATATATACACACACACACACATATATTTATTTATTTATAAATATTATACTATACTTAAAACATTTTAAATAAAAAAAATAATATACTACACATATATATTTATTTATTTATAATTTATTTAACTATTAATTATTTTTATTATTAAATTATACTTATAAATAATATACTATACTTAAAATATTTTTTTAAAAAATTATTATTATTATTATTATATATATATATATATATATATATATATATATATATATATATATATATATATATATATATATATATATATATATATATATATATATATATATTTATCATTTTTTTACTATTAAATAATTTTATAATTAAATTATATTTTTTATTAATATATTATTCTTAAAATATTTAAAATAAAAAAATAATATTAAATAAATTTTATTATATATAAATATATATTTATGTACCTCTATATAAATTTTTTATTTATAACTTTTTTAATTATTAAATATTTTTATAATTAGTTTATATTTATAAATAATATACTATACATAAAATATTTAAAATAAAAAAATAATATTAAATAAATTTTTTTATATATATAAATATATATTTATGTACCTCTATATATATATTTTTATTTATAATTTTATTAATTATTAAATATTTTTATAATTAAATTATATTTATAAATAATGTACTATACCAAAAATATATAAAATAAAAAAATAATATTATATATATTTTTACATATATATATATATATATATATATATATATATATATATATATATATATATATATATATATATATATATATATATATATATTTATACGAGATATAAATTTATTTATTTATAATTTATTTAACTATTAAATATTTTTATGATTAAATTATATTTATAAATAATAAACTATACTTAAAATATTTAAAAATATATATATTTTTATTTAAAATTTATTTAAGTATTAAATATTTCTGTCATTAAATTATATTTATAAATAATATGCTATTTTTAAAATATTTAAAATAAAAAAATAATATTAAATTAATTTATTTAAATATACCTATTATTATTTATTTATAATTTATTTAACTATTAAATATTTTTATAATTAAATTATATTTATAAATAATATACTATACTTAAAGTATTTAAAATAAAAAATAATATTAAATATATATATATATATATATATATATATATATATATATATATATATATATATATATATATATATATATTATGGAAATCAGAAATGTAATTAACTGATCATGAAAATGTTCTATAAGAAGCTGGCATTATGTGAAAGATTTACAGCACCTATACTACGACATCTACATATATATGAACAGAGAGCAGACCATCTGGCTCTCAAGCAGAGCACTAAAAAATGCACAAAAGCCTTCATCAAAATTGAAAATTCGACTTGGCTCTTTTTTAAGAGCCTTCAATGCTGCTTCGGCATCAGCTTCGGCAGCCTCTGCATCCCTCGCAGCTTCTTCAGCTTCAGCAATGGCTTCCTCGGCCTCGGCGACAGCTTGAGCGGCAGCTACAGCTGCTTCTTCGGCAGTTATGTTTCTCATTCGTGCTAATTCAGCATCAATTTGAGGTTTTGAAAGTGCTTTTATATCCTTCTTATTATCCACTCTGGAGGATTCCTTTTGTTTTCCCTCTGGAAGTAAGGCCATGGATTTGGTTCTTCTATGTTCTGATTGCGCTGAAGATTGAGCTATTCTGTATATACGTTTCACCTTCGATAATTTCTCATTTGCAGTCAAGGCCTTGAGTTTACCAGATAACAGTTTTTTTAAATTTGGCGGAGCAGAGTACTGATCCTCTATGTACATGGTGATGGCAGTCTTGTTTGACCCACCGGTCTCCTTCAAATTAGTTATCGCTTCATATATAAGACTGTCTATTTTTTATACCAATTTTCTCGGTGTCGTGAGCAGAGTATATATATATTTTTATTTATAATTTATTTAATTATTAAATATTTTTATGATTAAATTATATTTTTAAATAATATACTATACTTTAAACATTTAAAATAAAAAAATAATATTATATATATATATATATATATATATAACTATATATATATATATATTTATTTATAATTTTTTAATTATTAAATATTTTTATAATTAAATTATATGTATAAATAATATACTGTACTTAAAACATTTAAAATAAAAAAATAATATAATATAAATTTATATATATATATAAATATATATTTATATATAGTTATATATATTTTTTTATTTATAATTAATTTAATTATTAATTATTTTTATAATTAAAATATATTTATAAATATTATACTATACTTAAAACATTTGAAATAAAAAATAATATTATATATATATATATATATATATATATATATATATATATATATATATATATATATACCTATATATATTTTTTATTTATAATTTACTTAACTATTAAATATAAATGATCAATTCCTGACCTAATGCCCAAATCTTTGGCACAAGAGGTCAACTTTTGACCAAAAAGTCAATTTTGGTCAAAATAGTCTATTTTTGAATTAATGACCAATTATTGACCTAATAGTCAATCTCTGACAAAAAAGTCAACCTTGGTCAAAATTATTAATTTTTTACCCAATGACAAACTCATTAACAAAATAGGTCAACTTTTGACCAAAAAGTCAATTTTAGTCAAAATAGTCATTTTTGACCTAATGACCACCCTTTGACCCAATAGGTCAACTTTTGAACAAAAAGTTCACTTTGGTCAAAATAGTCAATTTTTGACACAATGACCAACCCACTGACCCAATAGATCAACTTTTTAACTAAAAAGTCATATTCAGTTAAAATGGTTAATTCTTGACCCAATTACCAAGTCATTGACCAAATAGGTCAACTTTTGACCAAAAAGTCAACTTTTGTCAAAATGATCAAATTTTAATCCAATGACCAACCCATTGACTAAATATGTCTACTTTTGACCAAAAAGTTATCTTTGGTCAAAATGGTCAATTCTTGACCCAATAACCAACTCATTGACCAAATAGGTCAACTTTTGACCAAAAGTCAACTTTGGTCAAAATAGTCAATATCTGACCCGATGACCTATGCCGATTGGCCTAATACGTTAACTTTTGACCAAAAATTCAATTTTGGTCAAAATAGGTCAACTTTTGACCAAAAAGTAATGTTTGGTCAAAATGGCCAATTTCTGTCCCAATGACCACCTATTGACCCAAAGACGAACTCATTGACCAATAGGTCGATTTTTTACCAAAAAGTAAATTTTGGTCAAAATAATTAATTTTTGATCTAATGACCAATTATTCACTCAATAAGTTAATCTCTGACCAAAAAGTCAACTTTGGTCAAATATTCAATCCTTAATTCAATGACAAACCCATTGACCAAATAGGTCAACCTTTGGCCAAATAGTCAATTTAGGTCAAAATAGTCAATTTTTGACTCAATGACCACCAATTGACCCAATATGTTAACTTTTGATCAATAAGTCAACTTTGGTCAAATAATAAGTCAACTTTTGACCAATAAGTCAACTTTTGACCAAAATAGGTCAACTTTTGACCAAAAAAAGTTAATTTTAGTCAAAATGGTCAACTTCTGACATAATGACCTCTCCGTTGACCCAATGGCTCAACTTTTGATTAAAAATTTAATTTTAGTCAAAATAATTAATTTTTGACATAATGACCAAAATAGTCAATTTTTTTAATTAATGACCAATCATTGACCGATAAGTCAATCTCGACCAAAAAGTCAACTTTGTGACAAAATGATCGATGATTGACCCAATGACAAACCCATTGCCTAATAAGTTAAACTTTTGACCAAAAAGTCAATTTTGGTCAAAATAGTTAATTTTTGACCTAATGAACACCCATTGACCAAATAAGTCAACTTTTGACCAAAAAGTCAACTTTGGTCAAAATGGTCAATTTTTGACCCAATGACCAACCCATTGACTCAATAAATTAACTTTTTGACCAAAAAATCATCTTCGGTCAAAATGGTTAATTCTTGACCCAATTACCAACTCATTGACCAAATAGGTCAACTTTTGACCAAAAAGTCAACTTTGGTTAAAATGGTCAATTTTTAACCCATTAACTCAATATGTTTATTTTTGACCAAAAAGTCATCTTTGATCAAAATGGTCAATTCTTGACCCAATTACCAACTCATTGACCAAATAGGTCAACTTTTGACCAAAAGACAACTTTGGTCAAAATAGTCAATATCTGACCCAATGACCACGCCGTTGACCCAATATGTTAACTTTTGAGCAAAAATTCAATTTTGGTCAAAATATGTCAACTTTTGACCAAAAAGTAATCTTTGGTCAAAATGGCCAATTTCTGACCCAATGACCACCCCATTGACCCAAACAACAACCCATTGACCCAATAGGTCGGTTTTGACCAAAAAGTAAATTTTGGTCAAAATAGTTATTGTTTGATCTAATGACCAATTATTCACTCAATAAGTTAATCTCTGACCAAAAAGTCAACTTTGGTCAAAATATTCAATCCTTAACCCAATGACAAACCCGTTGACCGATAGATTGACTTTTGACCAAATAGTCAATTTTGGTCAAAATGGTCAATTTTTTACTGAATGACCACTAATTGACCCAATAAGTCACTTTTGACCAAAAAGTCAACTTTGGTCAAATGATAAGTCAACTTTTGACCAATAAGTCAACTTTTGACCAAAATAGGTCAACTTTTGACCAAAAAAGTTAATTTTAGTCAAAATGGTCAACTTCTGACATAATGACTTCTCCGTTGACCCAATGGGTCAACTTTTGACCAAAAATTAAATTTTGGTCAAAATAATTAATTTTTGACCTAATGACCAAAATAGTCAATTTTTGAATTAATGATCAATTATTGACCTAATAAGTCAATCTCTCACGAAAAAGTCAACTTTGGACAAAATGGTCAATGATTGACCCAATGACAAACCCATTGCCCAATAAATTAAATTTTGACAAAAAAGACAATTTTGGTCAAAATAGTCAATTTTTGACCTAATGACCACCCATTGACCAAATAGGTCAACTTTTGACCAAAAAGTTAACTTTAGTCAAAATGGTCAATTTTTGACTCAATGATCAACCCATTGACTAAATTGGTCAAATTTTGACCGAAAAGTCAACTTTTTAGGTCAAAATAGACAATTTTTTGACCTAATGACCAATTATTGACCCAATAAGTAAATCTCTGACCAAAAAGTCAACTTTGGTCATAATTATCAATCCTTGACCGATGACGAACCCATTGACCCAACATGTCGACCTTTGAACAAAAAGATAACTTTAGTCAAAATGGTAAATCCTTGACCGATAATCAACCTGACTGACCTAATCGATTGACTTTTGTCCAAAAAGTCAATTTTGGTCAAAATAGTAAATTTTTTACATAATTGCCAATTATTGACCCAATTGGTCAACTTTTGAATTAAAAAGTCAATTTTAGTCAAAATTGGTAATTTTTGACTTAATGACCACCTCATTGACACAAAAGGTCAACTTTTGACCAAAAAGTCAAATTGAGTCAAAATGGTCAATTTCTGACACAATGACCAAAATGTCAACTTCGGTGAAAATGGTCAATCTTTCATCCAATGACCAACCCATTGACCCAATTTGTTAACTTTTGACTAAAAAGTCAACTCATTGACCTAAATAGGTCAAATTTTGAACAAAAGACAACTTTGGTCAAAATTGTCAATCCTTAACCCAATGACCAACCCATTGACCCAATATGTCAACTTCGACCAAAAAGTTAATTTTGATTTAAATAATCAATTTTTGATCTAATGACTATTTTTGACCGGTAAACCAATCTCTATCCAAAAAGTCAACTTTGGTCAAGATGGTTAATCTTTGACCTAATGCCCAACTCATTGACCCAATAGAACATCTTTTGACCAAAAAGTCAACTTTGATCAAAATGATCAATCATTGACCCAATGACCAACCCATTGGCTAATAGGTCAACATTTGACCAAAAAGTCAATTTTGGTCAAAATAAAAAAATTTTTGAATTAATGACCAATTATTGACCCAAAAAGTCAATCTCTGACCAAATAGTCAACTTTAGTCAAATTGGTCAATCTTTTATCCAATGACAAACCCATAGACCCAATAGGTCAACTTTTGACCAAAAAGCCAATTTTGGTTAAAATAATCAATTTTTGACCAAGTGACCACCCATTGACCCAATAGGTCAACTTTTGACCAAAAAGTCAACTTTGGTCAAAATGGATAATTTTTTACCCAATGACCAATCCATTGACCCAATAGGGCATTTTTTTACCAAAAAAGTCATCTTTGGTAAAGATGTTCAACTTCTTAATCCAATTACCAACACATAGGTCAAATATGTCAACTTTTGACCAAAAAGCCAACTTTGGTCAAAATGGTCAATTTCTGAACCAATGACCTCCCCGTTGACCCAATGGGTTAACTTTTGACCAAAAATTCAATCTTGGTCAAAATAGTCAATTTTTGACCTAATGACCAATTAATGACCAAATAAGTCAATCTCTGACCAAAAAGTTAATTTTTATCAAAGAAATCAATCCTTCAACCAATGACAAACACATTGACCAAACAGGACAACTTTTGACCAAAAAGTCAATTTTGGTCAAAATAGTCAATTTGAGCTAATGACCACCCATTAACTCAATAAGTCAACATTTGACAAAAAAAGTCAACTTTGGTCAAATAATCAATTTTTGACCCAAAAACCTACCCGTTGACCCAATATATCAAATTTTGACCAAAAAGTTTTCTTCGGTCAAATTGGTCAAATCTTGACCCAATTACCAACTCATTGACAAAATAGGTCAACTATTGACCAAAAAGTCAACTTTGGTCAAAATAGTCAATTTCTGACCCAATGACCACCCCGTTGACCCAATGGGTAAACTTTTGACAAAATATTTAATTTTGGTCAAAATAATCAATTTTTGACCTAATAACCAATTTTAGACCCAATAAGTCAATATCTGAACAAAAAGTCAACTATGGTCAAAATGATCAATCCTTGACCCAATGACCAACCCATTGACCCAATAGGTCAACTTTTGACCAAAAAGTCAACTTTGGTCAAAATGATCAATTTTTGACCCAACGACCAACACATTGACCCAGTAGGTCAACGTTTGACCAAAAAATCAATTTTGGTCAAAATAGTCAATTTTTGACCTAATGATCAATTATTAACCCAGTAAGCCAATCTCTGACAAAAAAGTCAACT
>CM040435.1:75988391-75990891 GCA_022702705.1 Papilionanthe hookeriana x Papilionanthe teres | reverse complement strand
AAAGTCAACTTTGTCAAAATATTGATCCTTAACCCGATAACGAACCCATTGACCAAATAGGTCAACTTTTGACCAAATAGTCAATTTAGGTCAAAATAGTCAATTTTTGACTAAATGACCAC
This sequence comes from Papilionanthe hookeriana x Papilionanthe teres, assembly GCA_022702705.1. Classification (NCBI taxonomy): domain Eukaryota; kingdom Viridiplantae; phylum Streptophyta; class Magnoliopsida; order Asparagales; family Orchidaceae; genus Papilionanthe; species Papilionanthe hookeriana x Papilionanthe teres. The sequence continues at coordinate 75,990,769 of CM040435.1, read as the reverse complement.
CAATTGACCCAATAAGTCAACTTTTGACCAAAAAGTCAACTTTGGTCAAATGATAAATCAAATTTTGACCAAAATAGGTCAACTTTTGACCAAAAAAGTTAATTTTAGTCAAAATGGTCAACTTCTGACATAATGATCTCTCCGTTGACCCAATTGGTCAACTTTTGACCAAAAATTAAATTTTAGTCAAAATAATTAATTTTTAACCTAATGACCAAAATAGTCAATTTTTTGAATTAATGATCAATTATTGACCTAATAAGTCAATCTCTCACGAAAAAGTCAACTTTGGACAAAATGGTCAATGATTGACCCAATGACAAACCCATTGCCCAATAAATTAAATTTTGACAAAAAAGACAATTTTGGTCAAAATAATCGATTTTGACCTAATGATGCCCGATTGATCGAATAGGTAAACTTTTGAACAAAAAGTCGACTTTAGTCAAAATGGTCGATTTTGACCCGATGATCGACCCATTGGCTAAATTGGTCGAGTTTTGACCGAAAAGTCGACTTTTTAGGTCAAAATAGACCATTTTTACATAATGACCAATTATTCACCTGATAAGTAAATCGTCGACCAAAAGTCGACTTTGGTCATAATTATCGATCCTTGACCCAATGATCAACCCATTGACCCAACATGTCGACCTTTGAACAAAAAGATAACTTTGGTCGAAAATGGTAAATCCTTGACCGATAACTTGACCCACGAGACCGATAGATCGACTTTTTGTCGAAAAGTTAATTTTGGTCAAAATAATAAATTTTTTACATAATTGCGATTATTGACCCGATAAGTCGACTTTTGAACAAAAAAGTCAATTTTGGTCAAAATTGGTAATTTTTGACCTAATGACCATCTCGTTGACCCAAAAGGTCGACTTTTGACCAAAATGTCGAATTGGAGTCAAAATCGTCGATTTCGACACGATGACCTAAATGTCGACTTTGGTGAAAATGGTCGACCCTTCATCCGATGACCGACCCATTGACACGATTTGTTAACTTTTGACTAAAAAGTCGACTTTGGCGAAAATAAGTAATCCTTGACCCATAATGACGAACCTATTGACCTAATAGGTCGACTTTTGACCAAAAAGTCGATTTTGCTTCGAAAATTGTCGATTTTGATCTACTAGCTGCCTCATTGACCTAAATAAGTCGAATTTTTACAAAAGACAACTTTAGTCAAAATTGCCGATCCTTAACTGATGACTAACTCATTGACCCGAAATCGACTTTGACCAAAAAGTCGATTTTGATTAAAATAGTCGATTTTTGACTTATTGACGATTTTTGACCGATAAACCAATCTGCATCCAAAAATCGACTTTGGTCGAGATGGTTAATCTTTGACTAATGCCGACCCATTGACCGATAGGACATCTTTTGACCAAAAAGTCGACTTTGGTCGAAATGATCTATCCTTGACCTAAAAATCGACCCATTAGCTTAATAGATTGACATTTGACCAAAAAGTCAATTTCGATCAAAATAAAAAAATTTGAATTAATGATCAATTATTGACCCAATAAATCGATCTCGACCAAAAAGTCGACTTTAGTCAAAATGGTCGATCCTTGATCCAATGACAAACCCATAGACCTAATAGGTCGACTTTTGACCAAAAGCGATTTTGGTCAAAATAGTCGATTTTGACCGAATGACCGCCCATTGACCCAATATGTTAACTTTTGACCAAAAACTGACTTTGGTCGAAAATGGATGATTCTTGACCCGATGACCGACCCATTTACCCAATAGGTCATCTTTTGACAAAAAAAGTCATCTTCGGTAAAAAAGGTCAACTTCTTGTTCCAATTACTAACACATTGGCCAAATATGTCAACTTTTGACCAAAAAGTCAACTTTCGTCAAAATGGTTAATTTCTGACCCAATGACCTCCCCGTTGACCCAATGGGTTAACCTTTGACCAAAAATTCAATCTTTGTCAAAATAGTCAATTTTTGACCTAATGACCGATTAATGACCAAATAAGTCGATCTCTGACGAAAAGTTAATTTTTGTCAAAATAATCGATCCATCGCTGATAATGAGCATATTGACCTAACAGGACTACTTTTGACCAAAAGTCGATTTTGGTCAAAATAATCGATTTTTGACCTAATGACCACCCATTAACCCAATAGGTCGACTTTTGACCAAAAAATCGACTTTGGTCAAAATGTTCGATTTTGACCCGATGATCTACCGTTGACCTGATATATCGAATTTTGACGAAAAGGCTTCTTCGGTCAAAATGGTCAAATTCTGACTGACTCATTGACCAAATATGTCGACTTTTTACCAAAAAGTCGACTTTGGTCGAAAATGGTCATTTTCGACCCAATGCCTGCCTCGTTGACCCAAT
>CM040435.1:75975891-75983391 GCA_022702705.1 Papilionanthe hookeriana x Papilionanthe teres | reverse complement strand
ATTAAAAAAATAATATTATATAAATTAGGCATTTATATTTATGGCAATACTATCTTATGGTGGGGGTTTGCGGCAAGATACAAGGTGCAAAATTTTCTTTTATCTTGGTGTTTGTGGCAAGATGCGGAAATTTCATTATGACTAGGATTACATGTTAGAGGGTATATATATATATATATATATATATATATATATATATATATATATATATATATATATATATATATATATATATATATACAGGGATGTCTTGATCCTTTAATGCTGTAGATTTACTTTATAATATGTCATTGCTCCTGTTTTCCAGGATATAAATAGATTGCTATGTGCTGATGATTCACTTATGAAATCTGGTTTTATGTAATGCTCAATAAGCTTAATGTTTCAATACTTTTCTTTAATATATATATATATATATATATATATATATATATATATATATATATATATATATATATATTTCTGATCACACATATCTACTTATATATAGTGAATTTGTATTACTGATTCTCCATTTAAATCGTCTCGTATTGGTCCATTCGTCTTGGGCTGGGATTATTTTGCTTTCCTGTTATGTTTTATATTGGCTTCCCTTTGCTTGACAAAGTTTATTGCCACTTCAATCATTGCATTTTTTACATATAATGAATATATATATATATATATATATATATATATATATATATATATATATATATATATATATATATATATATATATATATTAAATGCATTTGGAGATTTTTGCGTGGAGATTTTTGCTTACCTTGTCCCAACCAATATTAGCTCTAGATTTTTTGGCCATTTATTTCCATCTTTTCAGCAGCTCTTTAATTATTTAATTATGTGTAACTTTGGTGCATATCTGCGATTATTGTATTGGTGGCTAGCTTATTATTGCTACGAGTTCATCTTCTGACTTATTGTATTTCTGTGTTTTTGTTGTCGGAATACTGTTGCGATTTCTCCTGGTGAACTTCCTCGTGCACATATGGTTGGAGACCCTTCTGATGGTTTTGACAGATGGATGACGGATTATTGACCACACCGGAGCGGTGGTCTCTAGCCTTTCTTCCATTGGACGTGACGATGGCTGGACCGTGCTGATTTTTTAATGGTTGTTGTCTTATAATAACTCTTTAGAGCTGATGGATTCCTTTTGAGATTGCTTTGGGTGGTTTGGTTACACATGAATATCGTTTAAAATTTTTCTTTGTGTACCAAATCTTTTTGTGGTTTTTGGAGTCTTGTGAACTACTATGTTCGCGCTGCACAAACTCTCCCTTTTATATCTTCTTTTTTTAAGATAAATAAAATTGCCTTCGGGTTTTCCTTATATATATATATATATATATTGGGAAAGAGCGCTGTAGGCTTCCTACGTGTTAATTCGAGAAAATGTTACAAGGGGTGGGGAGGCAGATCCCCAACTATAAAAAAGAAAAGATACAATTTCCACTCACCCCTAGGGGTTCCGCCTCTCTCGTTACAACATACGCAAAATAAAACACTCCAAAATTGTTCCGAGAGGAAGGCCGAGTAAACGAAGAAGTAATCCAAAGTATTCAGAACATGGCAAATATAAGAATAAAACCTTAATTGACGTATATCTCTTTTGCCAGTAGTCTAGGTGCAGAAAATGGCCGCAACAGAACCAGGTGAAGGGTCTAAAGTGTGGAGTCATGAAGCTGAAAAACAACAGGGAGGACCAAAATGAAGTTGAGGCTAGGGGATTGTAACCTGCAGAGATATACTCAAGAATAACAGAAGTTGTGATTCATTGCAGCCAAAACAGAGTAACAAAAGGCCTAATCATGAAAACCAAAAACCTTTGCCACCAAACAGACAAAAAATAGAACAACAGACACCTATTAGCGTGATGCAATTGCTGATATCTGTATCCCACATTCCAAAAGATGGTTGGAACTATTAGGTAAATAAAAGACTGAACCAAATGACTAAAGCAGCAAAGGGTGTGTGAATAATAAATAGAAAAGTGGTATAAATCCAAAATAAAAGTGCATGAATTCCAACACCCATTGTATATCAATATCTGAGAAAGGGTAATGCCATTAGATCTACATGTAAAAGAAGAGAAAGCTGAGATGGAGGTAATTTACCCACCAAAGGTACGTACGTTGAATGCTTAGCTAACTTGATCGACGGGTTGGTTACCCTCCCTGTAAATGAATGATCGTTGAATCTGTAATGAATGTTGTTTATAATATGCCATATCCTTCTAAATAGATATATAAGACTCCATGGAATGGGACTGTTTCTATAGAAAAGATTGATCAACATTGTGGAGTCAGTTTCCACCTGAAGGTTCTGAAAATGAAAACAGATAGCAGTCTTTAGTGCAAGTAAAAATGCCCAAAGTTCAGTAATGAGAGGCGTATCAGCCACCACAGGGGAGTTAAAGAAACAAAACAGATTTCCTCTGTGGTCTCTGAATAGGCCTCCAACTCTAGAAAAATATTCAGTCCAACATCCATCAATATTAGCCTTGATCAACCCTTGCACAGGGAGCATCCATCTAATAAGGACAGGCCGTCTTGAAGAATGAGGAGTGCAGGATGAAAGTTTTTTAGCATGGTGGTAATAAGCCGTAATATGTGAAAAAGTTATGCTAGAGGTGGGGAGAACATCAGAGTGTTTAAAACTATTTCTGGCATTCCACACAAACCAAATGATCACCGAAGGAAAGCTCGACATATGTTTCCCATCTTGTGAAAAATCTTGCCAAGTGTTGACGTAATTAGAAATAGAGCGACTTCCGGCCATGCAATGTTAAATGCGTTACCCAATCTATTCCATATGTCTCTAGTATAGGTGCAATTAAAAAAATATGGGAGCAGGACTCCTCAGGCCTTTTACAAAAAAGGCATATAGATGCCAATCTTAAGCCCTTAAATTTTAAAATGTCATCCAGAGGAAGTAAAGAAGAGAAAAACTGTCAGTTAGAAAAAGAAATTGAAGGGGTGAAAAGAGAATTCCAGCAGTGGGAGCCCCAATTCCAATTAGAAAAATTGATGATAGATTTATATAAATGCTTGCTAGTAGAAACATGATTTGCCTTCTTCCATATGGGTCTATCTTTTTGAGTTGCCTGTAAACGAATTTGATTGATGAGAAAGCGGCATCATTACCAACTAAAGCCCTCAGCCTTAATTAAATCCCACCGACCAATAAACCGAGAATCGAAACAAGTAAATTTCCATCGGGAGGGAATTGGGGTAATGGAGTAATTTGTTGTAAACCCCAGAAATCATGCCAAAAGGAAACTTTGCCATCCCCCAGCTCCCAGAATAAAAATTGACTAGTGTAAGCCTGGGCATTTACAATAGCTTTCCAAATCCTAGAGTCCCCAGCTTTCCAAGTGACTAAAGATGGATGAGATGTATTGCAATATTTAGAATGCATATAATCAGCCCATAAGGATTAACCAAGCCTAAATTTATACCAAATCTTACACATTTTTATTTCCACAATATGAGGTAGGGCTTTAAAACCAAGGCCCCCAGAGAATTTAGGCTTACAGAGCTTCCTCCAGGAGCGCCAGTGCCTCTTTGTACCTCCACCCTCCCAAAGAAAATGATTAAACAAGTTTTCCATATATTTACGAGAACTTTTTTTGGCATTAAACACTTGGAGGGCATATAAAGGTATGCTTTGTAAAACACTAGATAATAAAGTTAATTTGCCACTATTGGAGAGGAAAGTATTCTTCCAATCCTTGATTTTGCATTGTATTTTATCAATAATCTCATCCATCTGGATTTGCTTGCATCCTCCCCTAATAAGATTAACCCCCAAATATTTGAGAGGCAAAGAAGCCAATTTAAAACCAGTGAAAAGATTAGCCCATTGTTTATTACAATGCAACATGTAGTTGCTAAAGAAGAGCTAACACTTATCTTTGCTAAAGGATAGACCAGAAATACCCTCAAAATCAATCAGAACTTTTAAGGTTTGTCTGATGGAAAGTTTAGGTGCATTAGAAAAAATAATTATGTCATCAGCACATGCAAGATGAGTAACCTGATAGTGAGCTCTATTGTGATATTGTGTATATGGGTGTTGCGTTTGAAAATGATTCAACATTCTAGAAAAATAATCAAAGGCAAGGATAAAGATTATAGGGAAAGGGGATCACCTTGCTTGATACCCCGCTTAGCATTAAAGAAGCCATAAGAAGTGCCATTGACCAACACACTATAGAAATTGTTATGACGACCATCTCGAAATTAAGCTACGAAATTATGCTCAAAACCTACAGCAATAAGAACATTATGAATAAAATCCGATTTATAGTATCAAAGGCTTTTTTAATGTCCAGTTTGATAATAAGATTACCTCTCTCGCATTTTCTGTCAAGATCCTCAAGGACTTCTTGAGCAAGTAAAATATTATCTGTAATTTCTCTTCCTTTGATAAAAGCATATTGTTGATAGGAGATAATAGAATTGAGATGTGGTTGGATTCTAGCCACAAGGATCGTACTGATAACCATGGATATGGTTGAGGTTAGAGAGATAGGTCTAAAATTATGCCAATGGGATTTATCTCTTCCTTTAGGGATAAGCACTATCAAAGTAACAGAGAAGTACTTACAAATATCATCACCGGGAAAAAAACTTTGAATAGCCAGAATAACCTCCTTCTTAATGATATCCCAACAAGTGACATAGAAAGCAGATGTAAAACCATCAGGGCCAGGAGCTTTATTAGAGTTGATCTCTTTAAAGCATTAAAAATTTCCTCCTCACAAGGGACGCCTGAAAGATAGAGGGAGGCCACAAATTGTTTCTCAGCGGCAAAAAGAGCATTATTGATGGGAGACACCTGCATATCATTGGAAAACAAGTCAGTAAAATAATGAACTGCATTTAAACCAATCTCCTCTGCTTCATTAAGGACAGTCCCATCATCAGTAATGATTTTGATAATAGAGTTATAATTAATCCTGTTTTTAATGGATGCATGGAAATATTTAGTATTTCTGTCCCCATTAATGAAATGAAGATCATGAGCTTTTTGCTTTAACAGGTCTTCATCCAGAGAGATGTCGACAAGAAGTGTGATATGGGCACAGGTAAGCTCATTTGAAATTTCGGGACTCGGGCTTTCTCAGCTTCCAAAGAATTAACCGATTGTTGGGACTTGTGGACCCTAGTGTGTATGTTTCCAAAAACCTCGTAATTCCATTTCTTGAACCAGTGACCACTCTCTTGTGTAATTGCCATAAAATAAACCAAGGAGAGCCACGACTAACGAGCTTCCACAAAGCCTTGATCAGCTCAACAAAAGTGGGATGAGATGTCCGAATATTTAAGAATTTAAAATGTGAAATAGCAGATTTGGGATGGAAAGCTAATGTTAGTAAAAGGGGGTTATGATCGAAGAGGCATGGCTCGAGTGTTGAACTCGAGAAGTGTGGTAATAGTTAAGGAACTTGGAATTGCCAAAAATCTATCGAAGCCTCCGAAGAGCGAAACCACGTCTCCAGTATAAGGAGACCCGAGTGAAACCAAATCGAACTAGTCGGCTTGTGAAATATTATCACAGAAACACTGCATTAGAGCAAAATCAGGCCGGGCACCACCTTCTCTTTCAGCAGGTGACATTATCATGTTAAAATCGCCACCAACACACCAATTATCTTGTATAGTGGAACCCATGGAAATTAACTAGTTCCAAAGAAGGTATTTTTCATGAAGCGAAGCTAGCATAAACAAACGTGATCCAACCGAGTGAAGACATCGACAGATGTAATGAGCAAGTATAAACTCGTTTATCATCTTGATAATTTGCGATTGAAGATTTTTATCATAAAATAACCAAATTTTGTTATTGGTATTACGATAGTGGGAGTAAAGAGGAAAATAAGATAGAATTTTATCCTTATGGTTAGAAACCAAAGGCTCCAAAATAGCAAAAATGCTCAAATGATGAATCCTACAAAGGTGTTTAAGACGTTTAAGGGAGGAAGGATCAGCCACTCCCCTAACAATCCACACAAGTAAATTAAGCATGATGTCTTCGACCCTTCTAGTGGATCTAGTAGAAGGGGCAAGAATTCTCCCTCGGATAGATTTGAATCGATAGGGTCTCAAATATGTTGCAAAGTGTCGATTCTGTTTTTTCTTATATTTATAAATAATTTACATATACTTAAAATATTTAAAATAAAAAAATAATATTACATTATATATATATATATATATATATATATATATATATATATATATATATATATATATATATATATATATAATTCTTTTAACTATTAAATAATTTTATAATTAAATTTTATTTATTAATAATGTATTATACTTAAAATATTTAAAATGAAAAAATAATATTAAATAATTTTTTTTATATATATAAATATATATTTATGCATCTCTATATATTTTTTTATATATAATTTTTTTAATTATTAAATATTTTTATAATTAAATTATATTTATAAATAATATACTATACTTAAAATATTTAAAATAAAAAAAATATTAAATAAATTTTTTTATTTGTATAAATATATATTTTTGTAACTCTCTCTATATATATTTTTGTTTATAATTTCTAAATTATTAAATAATTTTATAAATTAAATTATATATGTAAATAATATACTATACTAAAAATATTTAAATATAAAAATAATATTATATATATATATATATATATATATATATATATATAATATATATATATATATATATATATATACATACATATATAAATTTATTAATTTATAGTTTATTTACCTATTAAATATTTTTATGATTAAATTATATTTTTAAATAATATACTATACTTAAAGTATTTAATATAAAAAAATAATATTATATATATATATATATATATATATATATATATATATATATATATATATATATATATATATATATATATATATATATTTATAATATTTTTTAACTATAAAATATTTTTAGAATTAAATTATATTTAAAAATAATAAAAATATGCTAAAAATATTTAAAATAAAATAATAATATTAGATAAAATTTTTATATTTAAATATATTTATCATTTTTTTAATTATTAAATAATTTTATAATTAAATTAAATTTATTAATAATATATAATACTTCAAATATTAAAAATAAAAAAATAATATTAAATAAATTTTTTTATATATATAAATATATATTTATAGATCTCTCTAAATATATTTTTATGTATAATTTTTTTAATTATGAAATATTTTTATAATTAAATTATATTTATAAATAATATACTTTAATTAAAATATTTAAAATAAAAAAATAATATTAAGTAAATTTTTTTATATATATAATATATATATTTATGTACATCTATATATATATATTTTTATTTATAATTTTCTTAAATATAAAATATTTTTATAATTAAATTATATTTATAAATAATATACAATACTTAAAATATTTAAAATAAAAAAATAATATTATATATATATATATATATATATATACATATATATATATAA